>JAADXX010000869.1:0-11379 GCA_023338025.1 Phytopythium oedochilum
CAGACGAGCCGCATGAAGGACGCCCCCTCCACCGGCGGCGGCTGCTGCACCGACGTGTCCTTGACGACGGGCGACGCCGTCGACGAGTAGTGGTCGCCGCCGTGCTCGAGATCCTTGATCATGGTGGATATGGGCTCGCGGTGAGGAGACGCTCGGGTTGAGTGAGTGGCTTGCTCCCTATGAGGCGAATTCGAGAATGGATCTCGAGTTTGCCGTCATGCTGTGCGGTTCCCCTCGATGTCCTCGCCCTTGGTGTCCACCACCGAGAGTGGGCACACCGCGGTGTATCGTATGTGATCTGTTCGCCAAGACAGTGTGGTCATGGCGAAGAGGTCGTGGAGCGTTTGACGGACGCGGAAGAGCGCGCTAAACCACCTCGCGTCTGAGACGATTACGCCGAGCGCCTTGCACCTGCGCGACCTCGCGGCGTCTCTTGCTCGCTCAGTGCCTCGGCCCGCAGTCGACTCGCAGTCGACGCCCACAAGTCGACGGGAAGTGGAGGCGGTTGCCGTCCCACTGTTTATGCTGTCGCAGTTGAAGCTGAAGTACGTGGCGACTCGGTTGGAGCAGGACTTGGTGTTTATGCTTTACGTCGTTGAAGTTGAGCACCACACTGCGAATTCCAAAGAAGAGGCGACGGCTGCTCTAATAGCACCGAGCGAGAGAAAGCGTATGCTCCGGACCAAGCGACTCTGAAGTCCTCTGCTTCGGCGTAAATGATTCGGACTGTGCTACGGCTTGTGCTGAGCGCGTGGTGATGGAGAGGGGCTCTGGGCCTCAGGAGAAGGCCCCTGATGATGCTGAGCGACGCTCCATAGGGCATGGAGGGCATAAAGGCCTCCGTTTGCTCCCACAATGGAGTGCGGCGGCAACAGGGGATGCATCCGCGTCGTGAGGCGTGTTATAAATACTTCACAGCGTCGTCCGATCAGATCTCGAGGCGATCGAGTGCGCTTTGACACAGCGTGAGGACCACCCTCACGCGGCTTCGTCGTCGCCGTCAAACGACCCAAAGCCGAGCTGCGCATCACACGACACATAGCCAGCCATGTATCAGTAACACCTCATAAAGCGCTACGATCACACGCACACACGTACATGAGCCTTGGCCTTGGCTTGCTGCCGGAACTTGGCCAGGTCGCGGTGGATCGTGGGGGATAGCGGGGACTCGGACGGAGGGGACGCCTTGTCGCGACACAGCCACGGGTGCGCGAGCGTCTCCTTCATGCTGTACCGCTCCTCCGGGTCCAGCACAAGCAGGTGGCGCACCAGGTCCTTGGCGCCGGCGCTGATGGTGCTCCAGCCCTCGTCGTCAAAGTCGAACTTGCACGCCTTGATGTTGGCGATCATCTCGTTGTCCGAGCACTCACCCTCCGGGTCGAACGGGTGGTACCCGCACAGCCTGTCGGACACGAGCAAGTGTGTCAATTAGTCATCACGTAGAGCTTTTGACAGGCAGCAGTAGCAGCGGCGGCAGCACTCACAAGATGTACAGGATGGTGCCAAGGCTCCACGAGTCGACCTTGAAGTCGTAGCCGAAGGTCACGCCGGAGCCCGAGATCATCTCGGGGGCTGAGTAGCCCCACGTGCCGCACTTGGTGCGCAGCGCCGTGCCCGTGAACACGCGCGCGAGCCCAAAGTCGGCGACCTTGACGACCGCGTCGTCGTCGTTGGGCGTCGACAGCAGGATGTTCTCCGGCTTGAGGTCGCGGTGGATGATGCCGTGTCTGTCCACGATGCACGGACCGTCAGCGACGGAACGCGGGTCACGCAAGCACTAGCACGCACTCGTGCAGGTAGAGGACGGCGCCGGCCATGTCGCGCACGTGGCGCACGCAGTCGGCCTCTGAGTAGGCGCCCTTGTCGGCGAGCCGCTCGAAGAGCTCGCCGCCGGCGCACAGCTCGAGCACGATCTGCACCTCGCGCGCCGTCTCGTACACGTCCAGCAGCGCGACGATGTTGGGGTGTCGCTTGACGCGGCGCAGCACGGCGATCTCGGCCTGCAGTCGCTGCGGGTCCGTCAGGAACTTCTTGATCTTCTTGACGGCCACGACCCGCCCCGTGCGCTTGCACGTCCCGCGGCACACGACCGCGTAGTGGCCTCTATACTCGCAAAAGAGTCGCACAGCAGCGTCAGTGCGGATCAAAGACGCCTAGCGGACAGTCGATAGAGCGAGCGAGCGCACCGGCCGAGGTGCTGGCTCGGGTGCACGTCGTAGAACTCCTCGAGCCGCGGCGCGTGCCCCAAGCGCCGGTGCCGGCCGCCGTCGGCGCGCGTCGGCGCGTCGCAGCTACTGCTGCTCACGGTACTGGCCGTGCTTGCGCTCGACGCCTCCTTGTCCTTGTCCTGCTCCCGGTCGTCCCAGTCCGCGGCCCGCGCGGCTGGCGCGAGGTGCAGCGCCGGCGGTGGAGGCGGCGACACAGGCGGGAGCAGCCCGCTCGTCACGTGGTCGTCGTCGTACGGCGACGCCGCCAGGGACGCGTGGTTGCCCATGGCGCAGGCGCTGGCAGGAGGATGAGGAGACTGCGAGGCGCGAGGTGTAGCGTAGTGGCGGGCGGAAGCGCGGGCGGGCGGGCGGAAGGCGCGTGCCGTTGCGCACCGCTTGGTAGCTGCTTGATTCCTGCGGGGGTTACAAGGACGTAGTGTAACCTGGGTACGTCTGCATGGTCACTGGAGCCTGCACTGGCTGCTGCTACAATATGGCATGACGAAAATGCCACGTGCGAGTGAGAGAAGACCGAGGTTACGGACTATCTCCTTATGGAGGTCTAATGACGAGCAGTTTGTCCATCGGGTTCCCGCAGTAGTCGATACCGTTTTGATGCAAGAACATGGAGATCCGCCGCCAGAGGAATAGCGATTGACGCTGCTCAAGTACTTGTCCGATCTGCAGGCCTCGCTGCCCAACCGTGGCAACCACAACTGCCCGGTCCTGGTCAACGACGTGGCCCAGCAGACCAACAGGTCCCTGTGCAGCAGCATAATGGACGCCGAGCTGTCGGTCACGGGCTCGTCCTCGTCCGTTGGTCGGCGTCGGGCACAAGATGCTGCTCTGCGACGTGTGCCACATTGTGCGTTTACAAAACACAAGTGAGCGTAACCATGTAACCGGTTACTCATGTAGCTTCTGGGGCGTGGACCACACGGATTGTATACGTACCCTGGGTCTCTCTGCGTAAACGCACTCTCAATCGAAGACTGGGCGGCGGTCGCCATGGTGTTCCGGCGGCGGCGGCGCGCGGCGGCCCCAGCGCGGCCCGCGCGCGACCTGCAGCAGGATCTGGCAGACGAGGACGGGGGTAGCTTCGATTCGCGCGCACCCGAATACCGCGCGACGTTCGCGCGCTTCCTGCGCCAGTGCTACGCGTCCGAGCTTCGGCAACTGCGCGCGAGTCTGTCGGCGACTTCGGCGCCCGGCGCGCGGCCCGTGCTGCTACCAAGCTACGACCAGCAGCAGCAGCAACAGCAGCAGCAGCAGAGCTTTGCGTACTCGCTGCGCGCAGATGCGCAGCGACTGCTGGACGCGAGTCCGAGCCTCGCGAGCCTGCTCTTCCGGCACCCGGACCAGTTGCTGCCGCTGTTCCACGCGGCGCTGGCCGACGAGGTCGCCAATAGCAGTGCCAGTGGACTGGCGCCAGTCGCATCCGCCGTCTCGGTGCCGCTGCGCGCCAGGCAGAAGCTCAAGGTGCGCGTGGAGCACTTGCCGCCCGTCGGCGGCCTGCGCAAGCCCGGCATCAGCGCTGTGCGCTCCAACGACGTCAAGCAGCTCATCCAGATCGCCGGCACTGTCGTGCGCACCGGGATGGTGCGTCTCTGGTGCTTCGGTCGTGGTCATGCAGGTCGAGACGGTGGCTAACTCGGAGTCTGGGAGCAGATCAAGATGCAGGAGACGTCGCGCGAGTACCAGTGCAGCAGCGCGCGCTGTGGCTACCGGTTCCTGGTGCAGTCGGACCCGGAGCAGGGCAACATCCTCGAGATCCCTGTGCGTTAATGCTACTGAGTGGAGATAGGCCGAGTCGATGCCACAGCTGACAGCGACCGTCGTGCTGCTCGTTGCCGCCTGTAGAAGGTGTGTCCGTCCGAGTCGGGCGGCAAGCCGTGCCGGTCGACGCAGTTCGACGTCGTGGACGGGTCGCAGGTCGTGTCGGACCACCAGGTGATCAAGATCCAGGAGCAGGCGTCCAAGCTCGGCGTCGGTTCCATCCCGCGCTCGATTCTTGTGGTGCTCGAAGACGACCTGGTGGACTCGGTCAAGGCCGGCGACCAGGTCGTGGTCGTGGGCATCCTCATGCGCTGCTGGCAGCCGTGCATCCGGGGCGTGCGGTGCGACCTCGAGACGACCATCAGGGCCAACAGCATCCGCATCAAGAACGCCACGTCGGCGCACGTGCTCGTGACGGAAGAGCTCAAGAATGAGTTCGCGCAGTTCTGGAAGTTCCATTCGGCCGACCCGATGCGCGGACGCAACGAGATTATTGCAAGCATCTGCCCCAAGGTCTATGGTCTGTTCATCGTCAAGCTCGGCATCGCGCTAACGGTCATCGGCGGCTGCTCTCATGTGGATGAGACGGGCATGAAGACGCGCGGCGAGCCGCACATGCTGCTGATCGGCGACCCGGGAACCGGCAAGTCCCAGTTCCTGCGCTTCACAGCCGAGCTGAGTCCTCGGTCCGTGCTCACCACAGGAATCGGCACCACGAGCGCCGGACTCACGTGCACAGCGGTGAAAGACGGCAGCGAGTGGATGCTCGAGGCCGGCGCTCTAGTGCTCGCGGACCGCGGCATCTGCTGCATCGACGAGTTCAGCAGCATTCGCAGCAACGACCGCACGTCCATCCACGAGGCGATGGAGCAGCAAACGCTCAGCGTCGCCAAGGCCGGGCTTGTTTGCAAGCTGAACGCGCGCACGACCATCTTCGCAGTGACGAACCCCAAGGGGCGGTACGACCCGAACGCGGACGTGTCGGTCAACACGTCGATCGCTAGTCCGCTGCTCAGTCGCTTCGACCTCATCCTCGTGCTGCTAGACCGGATGAACCCGAGCTGGGACCATGTCGTGTCCTCGTTCATCCTGAAGCAGTCCACTGCGCGGGATGATGATGGTGGCGACGTCAAGGACGAGTACTCGCACGAGGACGAAGTGGACGTTGAGCACCCGAGCTTTGATCTTTTGGGCTCTCAGCGCGGCCGTCAGCCGTCGCAAGCAGCGGCGTCTCAACACTCGCAGCGTGGCAGCAACGCGACGACGCCGATGAAGGGAAAGATGGCGGATGAGCTGCTCTGGTCCATCCCCAAGCTTCAGGCGTACATTTGCTACGTGAAGGACAAGTACCAGCCCCAGCTGAGTCGAGGCGCGATGCTCATCTTGCAACGGTACTACCAAGTCCAGCGAGCGTCCGACTCGAGGAGCGCTGCGCGCACGACGATCCGCCTTCTTGAAAGCCTCACACGACTGTCACAGGCTCATGCGCGGCTTATGTGTCATGAAGAGGTGGTGGTCACGGACGCAGTTGTCGCCGTGTTCATCATGGAGGTGAGCAAGGCGACGGACAGCTACTCGGAGCTCCTAGGCGGCGGGCTCGAGTCGGTGCTGCACTCGGACTTTGCGGAGGATCCTGCGGCCGAGTACGCGCTTCAGGAGAAGCTCGTGCTCGAGTACATCGGGCTCTCCGATCTCGCGACGACGACTCCGTCAACGGGCCACAGCCAGCGATCGGCGCGTGGGGCGTCGTCGTCCTATTCCAGAGGCAATTACGCTGCTACTCGCAGCAGCTACGAAGAGGTAGAGGCGGATGTCCCAACCTCGAACGAGGTCGGATTTCCCCCACCGCGACGAGCGGCGGCTGGGAATCCCGGCGTCAAGAGGTGGGCGAGGTACAACAGTGAAGAAGAGCAGCGAGCGAGTCAACGCCCGCGTCGAGACGAGTGGGGCGGCAGCCAGGCAGCTTCCGGGCATCTCCCACCGCGGACAACATCGCAGCCGATGGCATGGAGCAGTAGCCAGCGCAGCGCGCTCGTACAGGACTCACAGTACGGTGGCGAAGCTGACGGCGACGAAGAAGAAGCGTTCGCGAACGACACGTACTATCAGAACCGGCACCTCGTCGCGGATGACGCGCCACCGGCCTCTCAGGCTTCGCTGGCGTCGGAAGTGGGCAAGCCGCGCTTCGACTTTGGCAGGTGGAGCCAGCAGGCCGAGGCGCACCAGTCCGTCACAAGTCGTTGGCGGTCGCAGGCGTAGTGTCGGCGTCGCATTATCTAAGTTCGACGGGCTCGTCAAATGTGCAGCAGCGAGTAGACGAGGTGCAGCTTGTGGCGCTCCTCAAAGTCCTGGATGACGCGCACGAGCGCGTCGCCCTCGTTCAGGTCCGGCAGCGCGTCGATCTGTGCCGACGTCCATCTGTCAGTGCTTTTCTCTCTCTCTCGTCACCAAGGAGCGACGCGCGCGCGTCGAACGTACCGCGCGGCAGAGTTCGAGCGCGAGCGAGCCGCCGATCTTGGCGTGCTCCGGCGTGTCCTTGGTGTCGAGGCAGAGCAGGTGGAGCGGGCGCCAGTCGCCCGAGGCGCTCTCGCGCAGCTGCAGGTCCTCGAGCACGATCTCGAAGATGCGGTCGTCGAAGCACAGCACGACGTCGAGCCCCTGGAGCTCGCGCTCGCTCAGGTCCTGCCACCGCTGCGGGCACTTCTTGGTCAGCACGTCGCGCTCCAGCATGGACAGCACGCCGTTGCGCCGGAACCTGCTCGTGCGACAGGCTCAGCGCCTCCCTCTACGAATAATGCAAGCAGCGCAACCCGACAGCGCGGTCGGGACGTACAGCTCGGCGTTCTCGGCCTTGAGCTGCGAGTACATGGTCTCGTACGGCGTGTAGAACTCGAAGATGCGCGGGTCGTAGCGCGACGGGCCCGGGAAGCGCACCTTGTTGCCCGCGCCGAAGGAGCACACGCGCATCCCGGCCGCGTGCAGGTGGTCGTGCGCCTCCGTGCTCCGGTTCACGTTGTTGGCGCAGATCATGGCGAACATGGGCCGCGTCCCCGCCATCTTGCTCGGACGGACGCTTAGCTTTGGAGGAAGTGCACTCGACTGGGAGGCGACCGATGGGGTGGCCCACACTATATACACCTATCCATTTGCAACGAAACGATGTAGACCACACAACTATGTGTAGCATTATCCGAATGGGCTTTATTGTCTCTGATTTTATCCGGTTAAATGCTACACACAGTTGTGTGGTGTCCATCATTTTGTTGCAAATGATCCGGAAAAAACTATACGATTAAATATTTTATGAAAATGATGAAATATGTAACCTTTGAGAGGGAATGAAGGTCCGAATGATGGTCTATCTTGAAGCACACTCGCTTCTTCTTCGGCGACTGGATGGTGGGGCCCGCGCGCTGCTGGCTGCGACCCCGCCACGTCCTGCCTCACGCCGCCACCCGCGTCTGTGTGGCTGCAGACGGACGCCATCGTGTTCAAGTACGCGCCGGAGTGCGAGCTCGAGCGCCTGGCCGGCTGCTTCTCGGTGGACGACTGCAAGCGGTCGGTCTCCCGTCGCTCGACGCCCTCTCTCTCTCTCTCGTTCGCTCACGGATTGCATCCGTGCTGGGCAGCAACGTTCTGCGAGAGATCTTCGGCGGCCGCGACATCGCGCGCGACGCCGAGAGCGAGGGCTTCCTGCTCGACCTGCACTTCCACGCGTGCGTCTCCTGCCGCTCCTGGCTTCGGTTGTGCTGTATTGGACACGGACCAACGAACGCTCCCGTACGACTGACAGCTACGCCTTCTGCCGCGAGCAGCGCTTCTCGACTGCGCAGACGTCCGTGCTGCTGGGCATCCACCACGCGCTCATGGAGCGCGACCTGGCCGTTGCCAGCCGCTCGACCCTGCGCGACAGCTACGCGCACTTCGAGGCGCTGCTGCTCGCGCACAGCGTCGACCGCTCACCCAAGAGGTCCATCTCTCGGTTCGCCGCCTGCTTAGACCAGCGCTGACTGCATGTATTCCCCCCAACCAACCCAGCGTCATGCTATTCACGCCGGCGCAGACGGCCGCCATCGTGGACTTCGTCACGCACACGTACTTCCGGCACTTTGAGCTATACAAGAGCGTCTTCACGCCCTTCCACCGAATGTTCCTCGTCCAGAAGGACGCCAGCGACGTGCAGACCCCGCGCGCGCCGCGTCCGCTGGCTGAGGGCTTCCTCCACGTCGCCCCGGCTGCAGACTCCGATCAGCGTGACGCCGAGACTGACGACGACGGCGCCGCCAGCGATCCAGTGTAGGCGCTATGTCTACATGTATTCCCAATCTCTCTGCTCATCGTTGTCTACCCCTCTACCCCATAATGAGGCCTCGCTCCTCTGGATACTCGCGGAAGACAGCCTTCGTCTTGCTGGGCCGCTGGTGCTTGGCGAGCGCCTTCCAGAACCTGGCGCCGCGCTTCTTGTCCAGGAACGCGGCCAGGTCCTCCGCCAGCGCCGAGTACTTGCTCACGAGCTCCGGCGCGCGCGGCGAGCAAAGTCGTGCGTCTTCTTGTGGCCCGCGGCCTCGTTCACGCGCTGGTAGACCAGGTCCTTGAGCGCCACCGCGCGCTAGAGCTGCAGCGCTATCTGCAGCGGCTCCTTCGCCCGCAGCACGCGTGAAGCCGCTTGATCACCGCAAGTGCTAACGAGTCGAAGGTATCGGGCGTCTCCGCCATTCACTGTCGTCGTTGGTGGACGACTAAGGTCGAAGGGATGAAGCGATGTGAACACTCCTCATCAGCTAATTCGAGGAGTGACAGTAGCCAGATAAAGTGTCGAGGACGAATCCGAATGGCCCCAATGCATTCATCCATCGCTTGTGACGCCCTCAGACAGAGCAACGCGGAGTAAACAGCAGCTGATGGTCGCTCTCAACTCGGATCGCAACGTCTATAATAGCACTCTGCGAGTTTGTCTCGTCGCCAACTGCGCGTAGGGATCGCCCGCCTGGAACATGGAGATGCGGTCGCGAACCAGAGACGCGGAGGTGGAGGCTTAGGAAACGAACCAACGACCGTCTTACATCAAATGACGCAGCGACCGCAGTTCGACGCTGAGCGGTGGCCGTGCGTCTCATCACACCAATTGACCAGTGAGATTATTGCACCTACCTGCTGATTTAACGACTGGCGCGCCGCCACGTCCTGCTCGATGTCCAAGACAGCACGCCGTCGAGCTGCCTGCTTCAACACGGACGAACGAGACGTCGGTGAGGTCAATTCCGACGTCGAGAGCTGTTTGCGCGCTCGTGGCCGTCGACGCTCCCATTGCCTCAGCGCGCTATTCTCGCGAGACATCCGGCCAACCCAATCGTTCCGCTGCACCACGTATCGCGTTCGACGTGCTCGGCGGCGACATGCTGTGCTGCGCGGAGACATAGTACGAGACGCTGCTATCGCAAATGCGCATGATCCCGCGCCGGTGTTCGTCGCGCAAGCTCCACTTGCTCAACGCCTTCTGCCGTCGTCCAGGTCGGGAACCCCCACGACATCATGCTCAATGGTCTGTCGATGGTCAACCTTGATCACCGCAGCAGGCACCTCGGTCGAGTTTTGCGGTCACTACACGCGCACGTTCGCCAAGGTGCGCGGTAACGGGCGACGAGCGCGCTCGCGAGGTGCAAACATTGCAACCGATGGTACTAGCGAGTAGAGCTTCGTTTCGCTCGGTCATTTCACGTGCGCATGGCGTCTGCAGAGCCACCGCCCATTTCGCATCAACGCTATCACCAGATGCTCGAGGGTCCGCCGAAGTGAATTGAGGGGCTGCGGCGCTCGCTCCAGCTTGCCGGCGGCGTCGGGGGCTTCGCAGCTGTCATCGGCTCCATCGATCGTGCGCACTGGAGACGTTCGACGCACAGTGAACGGAGTTCATTCCGATCTCAAACGGTCGCCCAATCATGCCTTCCCGTGGAGGCCCACTTTCAGCAATCGCACCTCACGAAATGTGCGGGGCCTCCCCTCTCTTTAACAGCATTATGGTTATCATTTCAAATAAATATATACCACTTAAACCCTCACTTAAGAACTAAATGTCACTACTCCCTCAAAGAATCATCCGATCCGCATCAAATCGCATGCGCATTCAAGCCACTCTCGCGTTCTTCTTTCTCAGATTCCACGGCGGTGAATCACTTTCGCTTCCGCCGGCCGCCGGCCGCCGACCATGTCGAGCGGCGCGCCGCCTCCGTCGCCGCACGACCGGCGCCGCCGCTCCACGCGCTCGCCCTCGGCCGGCGTCGTGCTGCTCGACGAGGAGCAGCAGCGCGCGCTGCGCGAGTACGCGCCACCCGCCGCTAGGCGAAGCCATGGCCGCTACAGCAACGCCAACCTCGGCCCGCGGCCTGCGGACAAGCAGGGCGAGACCCGGGAGCCGAGCCAGTCGACGTTCAACAGCAGCCCGAGCACCAACCAGCTGCCGTCGCGCCCCCACTTCAACATGAGCGACGACGTCGGCGACTACGACCCGCGGCCGCGACGAGCAGTCGAGAGCAGCGGCCACTCGGACGAGCCGCCTCCAAGCGAGTACTCGATGCTGCGCACGTCGAACCCGTTCATCACCATCGAGGAGCGCGACAGCCTGGACTACATCCAGGCCTTCACTGGCGCGCGGGCGGCCACCAAGATCTCCGTGCACTTCATCCTCGTCGGCGCCGTGGTCGGCGTCGGGCTCGGCGTCCTGCTCAGCCAGCTCAAGGTATCGTCGCTGGCGGCCGACTGGGTCTCGCTGCCTGGCGCTCTGTTCGTGCGCGCCATCAAGTCGCTGGTCGTGCCCTACGTCTTCTGCTCGGTGGCCGTCGCGATCGGCGACATCATCTTCGTCGGCAAGGGTTCGGCCGTCGGTCTGCAGACGCTCAAGGTGTTCCTGACCGAGTCGACCACGTCCACGGCCGCGGGTCTGGCCGTCGCCATTCTCTTTCGCCCGTTCTTTCGGCCAGATGCTTCGTATCAAGGTGAGATACCCGCAGCCATGGGACTCGTGTGTCCCAACGGATTGGCGCTCGAGATGCTGGAGGACGGAGCGCTCCGATGTTACGGAGACGCCAATGCCACGCTGACAACCAACTCGACGTTCCGGGTCACTGATGTCCACAAGATATTCGAGCAGTCGAACTCGTCGGTGGACACAACCATTGGGCTTAGTGAGCAACTCATCTCGATCCTCACGACAATCGTGCCCGACAACCTCTTCTCAGCCATGCGCAACGTCGAACTGCTGTCGGTCATCACGTTCGCCATGGTCATGGGAGCCATCGCTGGCCGCAACTTCTTCACCAAGACCCGCCGAGTCAACTACCTGTACATGGTGCTTCTGCAGCTGCGCAACTCGTTCTTCCTCGCGATCGAGTGGGTGATC
>JAADXX010000087.1:0-54440 GCA_023338025.1 Phytopythium oedochilum
AGTGTGCAGGAAGCAGGCCGAAGTGGAACGCGAGCAGATCCTCAGCCGCGCCTGGTCGAACTGGGATGCCAGTCCGCCGCTGCCTTGGTCCTCTGCTCAGCGCGCCTGGCCGGCGCGGGGGTTGCAGCTGCAGCCTTTGACTGTGAGCCGCTTGGTCCCCCGCGCCTTGGACTGGACAGGCGGCGCTGGATGGCGTTGCTTGGCCACTTAATCCGGAGACTGCGAGTTGGGGAATGCAATGGCAATGGTAGCAGCGGCGGCGGAGGCGCCTGGCGGCGGCCACCAACTGTCGGATCCAACGCTTGCCTGTTGCAATACAAACTCCAGGATAAACACACAGTGCAGTCGCCCAATCCTGGGAAATGGCGTCTGCGTTGTCATTCGACCTCACCCACCAACAGAGACTTCCCGCCCTCGTTGGATGCCCGCGTGTTATCCGCGAGCAAACGCGGCACCACAGTGTTCTGCTTGTCACCGCTGGATCCTTCGACGTCTTCTGCCATGGGTTGTCAATAGTGGTGGAGGAGCGCCAACAGATTGGCAGCTTGAGCGAGCATGTGGCAGCGGCAGCATCGCCTTCTGCGGAAAGCAGATCCTCAAGGGCTCCAGTGCAAACAGATCATGTACAAGGCCCGTAATGGCCGCGCCGCCGCCGCCGCCGCCGCTCCCCCTCGTCTTGTACCAACGTGTACTACCGCTACACATGCAGTTTTGCTTACTGGCCGCCGACGCCCACCGCCATGTATGAACCTACCGTCCCCGCGCATGAGCCTAAAACTGGTGCGACTCGGGCTCCAGCGCGCTCGCGCTGCCGCTGCCGCTGCCGCTCGTCTCGCTGCCGGTCTTCTCCACGGGAGTCGGAGGCCCCGACGAGGCAGCGCCCGGACTGCCAGGGCTCATCGGGGCCGGCGGCGGGCTGCCAGGGCTGCCAAAGCTCCGCGGAGACGCCGACGCGGCCGAGCTAGACGCGGGAGGCGTGCTCATGCCCTTGCTCGGCGACCCAGAGTGCTGCTTGGCCATCGAAACGGGCGAGTCCGGCACGGTCCCGGACTCCTCATACTCCTGGAACTCCTCCTCTCCGTCCTCGCCAAGGTACTCCTCGTCCTCCTGGATGGTGGCCTGCTGGAAGTCGCCCGTGGTCTCGTCAAAGTCCATGTCGGCCATCTTGGGGTTCCACCCCTCCAGCCCCTGGTACGAGAAGCGGTCAAAGTGCTTCTGCTCCGACGGCGACGACGGCAGCGACACGGGCGAGTCCGGCATCAACTCCTCGCGGGCCTCGCGCATCTTGGCAAACGCGCGCGCCAGGTGGCTCTCGTCTGTCACGTCCTCCATACGATGCGGGGGACGCGGCACCTCCATTTGCTTGTTGAGCAGCGCTTCCCAGTCGATCTCCTCGAAGAACGGGTGCGACTTGATCTCCTCGACGCCCTCGGGGCCGCACCCGAGACGCTTGGCCGGGTCCTTCGTCAACAGCGACTGGATGAGGTCGCACGACTCCGGCGTGAAGCGGTCGCTGAACACGGGCTCCTCCTGAAGAATCTTGTCAAAGAGGATCGTTGGGACGTTGTGGCGGAACGGCGAGTCACCCTGGATCATCTCGAACGCCAGAATGCCGAACGCCCACCAGTCGACGGCCTTGCCGTAGCCCTCTTTTAGGATCAACTCCGGCGCCAGGTACTCGCACGTGCCGACAAACGAACTCGTGCGCTCGTTATCGTCCATCTCCTCCTTGGACAGCCCAAAGTCCGTGCACGCCACATTGCCGTCAGCAGTGATGACAATGTTCTCCAGCTTCAAGTCGCGGTACAAGATGTTGCTCGCATGGAGGTGCGCGATCGCCAGCAGGATCTCCGCGAGATAGAAGCGAGCGCGCTTGATGCTGAAGCGGCCGCGGCGACGCAGCACCTGGCGCATCGACCCGCCGCTGTAGTACTCCATGACCATGTACAGCTTGTCGTGGTTCTGGAACGCATACTTGAGCTGCACAATGTACGGGTGGTTGGCCTCCTGGAGGATGCGGCGCTCCGCCATCGTCTGCGTTACCAGGTCCTTGTTCATGACCCAGTCCTTCTTCAGCACCTTCATAGCGTACAAGTGGCCCGCATCCGCGCCTTCCTTCTTCTGCACGAGCAGCACCTTGCCGCACGCGCCGCGGCCAATGACCGTCACGAGCTCGAAGTCGTTCACCGACATCTTGCCCGGCTTGGCCGAGCCGATGAACACGCTCTCCTTCTCGCCCGTGCGCACGGCGCGGGGACGCGACCAATGGATCAGCGACGGCAACGCGCGGCACGTGAAGCACAGCCGCACCTGCCCTTCGTGACGAGTGGCCTCGACCGACGAGCACTTTTCACACACGGGATTCTGGCACGTTCGGCAGTGGCGGCGCCACCGACGCATGTTAAAGAGGTTCTTGCACAGGTAGCAAGATTTCTCCATGCCACTGTTGACGTTCTTGACGCGAAAGCCGGACCAACGCGCCTTGAAGCTCGCGTACACCGAATCCGAGACCAACTGCAGCATCTCAACGCCTGCTTCCGTCGCGCCGCCTGACAGGCACACGCAACCGAGACCCTGCTCCTTCGACTTTAGCCGCGCCAAGAACGGCTCGCCCGAGCTCGCATACGAGATACACCACTGCGCCAGCAGCTTCCGCAGCGTGTACGGATCGTCGGACGACACTTTGTGGGTCGACTCGATGAACGCCACACCGCTAATGGGGCGCTGCATCTCCTTGAGGTTGGAGCGGAGCGCCTCGACTAGTAACCGACCACCGTCGCCGTAGGCGACGATGAACACGTGCGTTGCGCGAGATGTGAGGACGTGGTTGCGCCAGCCCGTGATGAAGCGGCGAACCGCGCTCGCCATCTGCCAAGCCCATCAACGTCAGCACTGAGCTCGTAACAGCAACGCACCAGCATGAAGCAACGCACATCAATGTCGCCCGAGCGGATGGAGTCCTTGAAGACGTCGTCGTAGAGAACAATGCCGAGCTTGTCATCCTTGGCTTTCAAGATGTACGGCAGCATGGATCCTAGGCTGCCATTGATGATGCCGCCGCCCTCGCGGCCCTCGCGCACGCAGAGCCGCGCGCTCCAGATGCCGGCGGGGGAGCCGTCGCTGTCTCCAATGAAGAGCACCAGTCGGTCCGAGAACAGCGCCGTTCGCGACAAGAAGACGCTGCACTGGACGGTCTCGTCGTCCTGTACAGATAAAGAAGAGAGAAGACGCGTCGTATCAGACACGCGAGCCGCTTCAGACCTAGCTAGCCTGAAGAAAAGCCGCACGTACGATGGACGTGGTGATCTCGTGGAAGGTCTCCATCATGGACTTGAGCTTGCCCTGGACGTTGATGGTCGCGGCTTCGATGAGGCCGCCGGGCGGCGGCAGCGGTGGCTCGGGCGGCTCGACGTACGAGTCCTTGCGCGAGCTGACGGCGGGGGACGGCGCCGTCTCGTTGTCGCTCTCGCGCGTCGCAGAGTCCTCGCGCGAGCGGTTGTAGCGCGCGCCCTCATCGTCGTCGTTCTCTCCCTCGCCGTCGCCCTCGCCCCCCGAGCTCGTGCTGCGCCCGAAGAGGCTGAAGTTGTTCGTGAAGCTCAGGCCCACGCTCTTGCGGCGCACCGCCTCGCGGATGTTGCCGATCGCGGCCACCGGAGCCTTCTTTATGGCCGCCACCGGGGACTTCTTCATCGTGGACAGAGGGGAGGACTCCGTGGGGGCGACGCCGGCGGCGGGGCGGGCGCGGCGCCTGCTCCTTAAGGGGGGGGATATGGAGAAGAGGGGTGGGCGGTGCGGCGCGCTCGGCCTTTAGCGGCGACGCGGGGTCAGCGTTCTTTCCCTCCGGCACCCGGCGCGGAGGTCGCGGGATTGCGTTTGGGACTTTGCCGTGGAGGGAGCCGTTTATACCGTGTACTTGGGAAGAAACGGCAACGCACGCGCAAGGGATAAATCATGTCGGTTATGGGTACATAGTGCACCTCTCACTGGCTAAATTATGGATTGTCGAGAAGACCCCGTCGACGCGATAGGTGGATTTGGGGAGTGTAGATATCAGGCTGCCGTAGGATAGCGGGAAAATGTTGCATGTTGTTTGTTATAACCAGAATATCGCGCACTATTGAGATAGCGAACAGTGCGTTAGGAGTCACTCCGACGAGGGATGATAGTGACCGTCCGTGCCAGTGGGGTTGGAGGCGAAGCAAACAACGCGGCCCCCGACCGGATCGACCGATGGGCGGGGAAAAGGCGGCGGCGGCGGCAGCGGCGGCAGCGGCGGCCCCGCTAACGAAGAACCAGCGGCGGCGCCTGAAGAAGAAGGCAGAGAAGAAGAAGTCCGCGCTCAGCGGGAGCGGCGACGCGTCGCAGGTCGAGGATGCGCCGACCAAGACGCCAGACGCGGCGGCGAACGGCAGCCCGGCCGACGTCGAGGTCGAGTACGTGAGCATGGACATGAGCAAGGAGCTCGCGCTTCCCGAGGACGACCCGGCGTACGAGGAGTTCATGCGCATCCTGGGCAAGTTCTCGTCGGCCGAGCAGCTCTGCGGCCAGGCGTCGGACGAAGAGGTGCGTCCGTGCATGAGCGAGCCTACGTACTGTTCGATCCGCTGAGGCTCGGTTGTTTGTTTGTACAGGGCGAGAATGGAGCGAACAAAGATGGCGAGGTGGCGGCGGGTGGAGCGACCGACGACGCCGATGATGAACTCTCGGACGAGGAGAAGCAGCTCTCGAAGAAGCAGCGCAAGAAGCTCAAGCGTCTGTCGGTCGCCGAGCTCAAGCAGCTCGTGTCGTACCCGGACGTTGTCGAAGCGCACGACGTGACATCGGCCGACCCGAAGCTGCTCGTGTTCCTCAAGTCGTACCGCAACACGGTGCCCGTTCCGCGGCACTGGTGCCACAAGCGCAAGTACCTCCAGGGCAAGCGCGGCATCGAGAAGCAGCCGTTTGCGCTCCCTGGTACACACATCGCAGCCGACGTTCACTGGTGTAGGCCCCCTTGCGTTTTAATGGCTCACGGTCTTGCTTGCACGGCGCAGACTTTATTGCGCAGACGGGTATTGCTGAGGTTCGCGGCGCGGTCGCGGAGGAGGACGAGAAGAAGAAGAGCAGACAGCGCGCGAGAGAGCGGGTGCAGCCGAAGATGGGGCGCGTCGATATTGACTACCAGGTTCTGCACGATGCGTTCTTCCGGTACCAGACCAAGCCAAAGCTGACGCAGCTCGGCGACATGTACGTGTCTCCGGCGCTCTTTGCGGCACGCGACCGATACTCACCGAGTGTTCTCTGCTGCGAAGTTACTACGAAGGGAAGGAGTTCGAGGTCAAGCTCAAGACCAAGGTTCCTGGCCAGCTCTCGGATGACCTGAAGGTTTGGGCATCGATTGCTGGCTTGGAGGGCATCCTTCCTCAACGTTCTCACACTCTTGTTGCGCGTGAATATCGACGACAACAGCAAGCACTAGGAATGGTAGACGGTGTCCCGCCTCCGTGGTTGCTGAATATGCAGCGTTACGGCCCGCCCCCGGCATATCCCAACCTGAAAATCCCGGGGCTAAACGCTCCGATCCCGGAAGGTGCAAGCTTTGGATACCACCCCGGCGGTTGGGGCAAGCCGCCAGTCGACGAGGTGAGATTTCCCTGTTGTCGCGGCGTTTGCACAAAGCGGTTCTGATGCGCCGTGATATGCTACCACGATGTGTTGTTTGCCACTCAGGCTGGGCAGCCGTTGTACGGCGACGTGTTTGGGAAGACGGACGCGGACGGAGAGGAGGTATGTCGACAGCATCACAATGCCTGTAGCCATTCGTACGTGTGTCAACACTGCTGTTGTGTACGCATTGTCCAGGCCGAGCCGATCAACAAAGACCGCTGGGGCGAGCTGGAAGAAGTCGAAGGTCAGCAAGGCCGTCAATCGGCTCGTAACCACGCAGCTCAATTGGCTCACGGAGTCTCCAATCTGATGTACAGAGGAGGAAGAGGAGGAGGAAGAGGAAGAGGAAGACGAAGGGGAGGAGACACCCGAGGACATTATCGAGGCTGCCTTGGACGAAAGCGTCGACGCCACGGGTCTGCAGACGCCAATGTCGGATGGCATTTCCAGCGTCGCGTCTGGTCTTACGACGCCGGGCGTTGTCGATCTCCGCAAGGGAGCACGGTAAGCCTTTGAGTGGCTGCTTTTGCGCGTATATGCACACTCATTGACGTGACTGCTGTTGGACGCGTGCAGTGGCACAGAGACACCAGACGCTCCCCAGCAACTCTACACCGTGCTGGAGCAAAAGGATGTAAGCTCTCTCTCTCTCTCTCTCTCTCTCTCTCTCTCTCTCGGTGAAATCCCATTGTCAAAGTGGTTCTCTGACGTATCGACACGCCGTGCTGTTGCTCGTACAGACGTCGGTCGGTACCTCGCTGTACGGATCCGGCCACGAGTACGTCGTTCCGGGTGCCAACGGTGCCTCCAGCACCACCTCCAGCGGCCGCGTTCGCCGCCGGTTCGAGGACGCCCCACCTGGAGACGAAAGCGTCGTATCCACCGCGACGAACATCGAGGACGACGAGTCGGCCAAGAAGAAGAAGAAGGCAAAGACGGAGAAGAGCAAGAAGCTCAAGGACTTCAAGTTCTAGGTGCTCGTCGTGCTGCTCGCTCGCTCGCGTAGTTGTGCAGGATGGCGAGCGCTGCATGGGTTGGCGCACCACAGAGATAGCATCGACCCTCCTTTGAACGAACTGCCGCGTGTTATCGATACGAAAGCGCCTAGGTCGGCGGGAGACCCATGGCCACGCGCAGCTCCATGATCTGTCGCCGCTCCTCGGGCGGCAGCGCCTGGATAACCTCCGGCGCGAGGTTCTGCACCTGCTCCAGCAGCGCCTGCTGCTCCGGGTCGAGCATCTCCAGCAGGTCGTTCGTCACGCCCTGCACCGCCATACATGTCGTAGACTACGTCAGTGCGCCGTCGGCCTGGTCGCTGCGAGCAGCAGCAGCCACGTACGACGGCGTTGGCAGCTGGTGGCGCCGACGCGGCGCGCTCCTTGACCATGCCGAGCTTGAGCTGCGCCTGCGCGATGGCGCGCGCGAACTCGGGCTGCTCCTGCAGCAGGCGGCGCGTCTCCTCCGGCGCGCTCTCGTTGCACTGCTTGAGCTGGTACACGAGCTCGTACAGCTCGGACGCCGACAGCTCCGCCACGCTCGTCGCCGTCGCCTGCTCCATTTCCAACCCCGTTCGTCTGTTTGGAGGATGTCAAAACCTTGCATTACGCATATCCAGCATACCGACAGGCTATTTCACAGGATGAAATAAAATCCCAAAACAATGTACAAAACATTGTACTAGGCAATACTGATAGTGGATAATGCGATGTGTAGTGTACAAAACCCTAATTCGAGTCATTTCGATCGCGACGGTACTCGCTTGACCTTCACTCCCAATCTCGATGTTGCTGGCCGCGGGAAAAGCGACGACGCGCTCCTTGACGACTGGCCGCCGCCGCCCCGCGCTGCTGCTGCCGCCGCGCCCCTCTTCCGCCGCCGGACGCGTCCTTACCTCCCGCGGGTCGTTCCGCTCTTTCGCGCGCGCGCTCTCCACGTCCGCCGCGCCGCAGTTCGTGACGCTCGGCGAGATGAACGTGACGCGCCACAACTTCGAGGAGACCTTCGCGGACCTGGCCAAGGACATCGCGGCGCCCTCGTGCCGCTTCGTGGCCATCGACACCGAGTTCACGGGGCTGTCGCCCAACGAGAGCGAGAAGGAGCGATACCTGGGTGCGTAGCGCGCGGAACTCGCCGCTCCTCGCGCTTGAGACTCACCCCACCACCTTCTTGTACGTATTTGCTCGCGCTTAGACACGTTGGAGGAGCGCTATCGCAAGGTCAAGCGCGCTGGTGAGAGCTTCTTGATCACGCAGTTCGGGTTGTCGACGGTCCACGTCGGCGAAGATGACGAGATCCTGGTCAAGACGTGGAACTTCTACGTGTTCCCTCGCCCGTACGGCGCGTCCGACGAGCGCTTCCTGTGCCAGGCGTCGAGCCTGACGTTCCTGGCGGAGCACGGCTTCGATTTCAACAAGTTCATCCGGGATGGCATCCCGTTCATCAATCTGTCCAAGACAACGCGCATGAAGAAGCGGCTGGAGCGCAGGATCGACGCGCTTACCAAGCCCAGCAAGAACCTGACGCTCTCCGGCGAAGGACAGGTGGGTGCGCTGCTCTATCGCTGGTGCCTATCAACCAGTGGTTTGCTCATGAGGGACATGCCGCTTGTTGGTTGCAGGAGTTTTTCACGGAAGTGACCGACAAGATCGCCCAGTGGCTCGCAGACGGAGCCAAGGAGGGCGAGAAGCTGCTGATCCCGACCAGGAACTCGTTCTTCACGATGATCGTGCACGAAGTCGTTCGAGCCAAGGGCGAGACGCTCTTCTCCGAGTCGGTCCACGGCGGCGTGGAGGTGTTGCACGTCTCTAAGGAGCAGAAGCAGGCGCTCATCGACGGTCGTGTCAAGGAGGTGCGTTCGAAGAACGCTGAGGTCTCATACCCCATCGCGCAGATACTGACACTCAATGGCCGTGGCTCATTAGATGGAGAACGAGCTGGACCACGCGATCGGCTTCTCCAAGGTGATCGACGCCATCAGTAAGAGCAAGAAGCCCGTCATCGGCCACAACGCGCTGCTGGACTTCGTGTACGTATTCAACCAGTTCTACAAGCCGCTGCCGGACACGCTCGCGCAGTTCAAGACGGAGCTGACGGAGCTCTTCCCGTTCATTTACGACACGAAGCACGTGACTCTGCGCTCGCCGCTGGCGGACAAGATGACGTCCACCGGTTTGTCGGCGCTCTTCGAGTACATGCGCGAGCACGTCAAGCCGGGGCCCGAGAGTCTACTCGCTCCGGACGAGCGCTTTGACGCGTACCGCCAGGCGCTCAAGGCCGAGGCTGACGGCGAGCAGAACCTGCTCTGCCACGAGGCCGGCTTCGACGCGTTCATGACAGCTGTGTGCTTCCTCGGCCTGCTTGCACACGACGCCGATGGAGAACTGCCGACCGGCGAGCCGTCGCTCGGAACGGCACAGCTGGATGCGCGCCTGAAGGAGATGGAGACGTTCCAGAACCAGATCAACCTCATGATCTCGGACGAGCGGTTCCTGGACCTGGGCAACCTTACGCAGACCATCGACCGCTCGCGTGTGTACCGCGTGACGAGCACGACCAAGCGCAAGATCCACCAGGTGCGCATGGAGGACGTGTTCACGGCGTCCAAGATCCACCGCGTGGTGCGCGAGAGCGAGCAGGAGGCCTTCGTGGTGCTTGAGAAGGCTGTGGAGGGCGACGACGCGGCCACGGCGTCAAGCAAGGACGGGCTCGCTGTGTCCACGTACGAAGAGTACGTCGCGGACCGCGCTGAGAAGGCCCGGCTGGCCAAGGAGCAGGTCGAGCGCGAGATCTTCGAGCGACTCAGCGCGGCAGGAGCGACCTTCCCGGCTCTCAACGAGGCCGCACAGGCTGGCCAGGAGCAGGAGACCAGCACGTTCTGGAACCGCTGCACCATCTCGTAGGGGCGATCGATCCAGTGCGTGAGGCGAGCACCAAGAGGGTGTTGAACACGCAGAGCGGGCATTTAGACGCATGCAAGTAAACTTTTTTGGACGTTCATTGAGACATTTCATGTTGGCTCTGGTTTCTCTTCTATTCAGTATTGAAAATTTTTATGGCATGCTGTGTCTGTAACAAGTATATCGCATCTGCATCCGTTTCGCCCGTCACTTTCGCCGCAAACGCCAACGGGAAGGAACCAATGCGCGGGGTCGCCGCGAGCCGCGAGCGCGGGCTGGCGGCGCCTGCGGGCGCTGTGGAGCGCGCAGAAGAACAAGCCGACGCTGCGCATAGGCTGCTGGGCGACCGCGACGAGCTGGAGACGCACCGCGAGCGGCGCAAGCAGCTGGAAGCCGAGCTGGACGCGCTCGCAGCTCTGGACGTCGACGACGACGACTTCGACGGCCGGGTCTCGTACTCTCCGGGCAACGCCGATCCAGCCTCGTGTCTATGTAGGTGCTCCGTGGTGTAGCTTCCTCGATATATAGCTCCGTTATCTAACGACGCGCGGCGTTTGTGTGGAGCAGGCTGCTGCGGCTTCAAGCGCCTCGGCCAGAGCTACGTGCGTTCGTCTGTCTGTCTCCGGCACACGTTCTCCGTCACTAGTCGGCTCTATTGACGCTTCAGTGTGTGTGCTCTTGACACGGACCCAGATCCTAAGCGAGCGCCGCGCTGTTGTCGCCGGTCGGGCGGTCACGCAGCTCGTGATCGTCGGTCCGCACTGGATCGGCGTGGTCGTGACCCTGGGCATCATCCTGGGAGCCACGGGCGCCTTCCTGGACCAGCAGTGCCGCTTGCTGCCCTGGTACTACTCGCTGCTGACGCTCTGCTTCTGCGGAGCGACCGTCTACTACCTGTACGAGACGGCGTGCAAGGACCCGGGCATCGTCCGGCCAAAGCGCGTCGATGACAAGGACGACAACGACTTGGAGAGCGGCGGCCTCGAGACGAAGACGGTGGAGCAAGGCGAGGAAGCCGAGGAGGGAAGCCAAGACACTGTGAGCCTGACCGTCCGGCCGCCGGTGCGGACGCGCTACTGCGACATCTGCGGCATCGAGCAGGCTCGCGACACGGACCACTGCGACGACTGCGGCGTGTGCGTGGCCGGGTACGACCACCACTGCCCGTGGATGGGCAAGTGCATCGGCCGGGACAACATGCACGCGTTCAAGATGTTCAACGCCATGTGGGTCGCCTACGTCGTCTTCGTGCTCTTCGTCGCCATCCAGAACGTCGACTGGGGCACCGCGGCCGTGCACCACTTCCAGCGCACCGCGTCCGGCAAATGGGCCATGATCCCTGGACCTGGCACCCCGTCCACTCCGTGAAGCAAGCAAGAGACACACTGGCACTGGCATTGGCATGCACGAAGCAAGCTCTCAGCGATTGTACAGGTTCACGAATTAGTTTATCGCTTTCTAGCGCAGTTGTACCGACCGCGAAGGCATCGGTGGCGAGTTACTGGCTGGCCGACACGCCGGCGTTCGCCTTCTTGTGCTTTTTGTTCCGCTTCTTCTTGCTCGGCTGCGACTGGTTGGCAGCGCCGTTGGCGGTCGCCTGCGGCTGCTGCTGGTGCTTCTTCTCCTCCTTCTTGGCAGCAGCAGGCGCGGCAGCCTTCTCCTTGTGTGGAGCAGCGGGCTTAGTGGGCTTCTCCTTAGAAGCAGCGGGCTTGGCGGGCTTCTCCTGCTTCTTCGGCGCCGCCTCCTCTGTCTCCGAGTCGCTCGACGGCGTCTGCACAATCAACGTCCATATAAACGTAAGTCAGCCTGCCTCGGGACACATGCAAGCTCTACCAACTACCGATGCAGCATGCAGTGGAGACGGGGGATGTTGCACAGTTATGACTCGTATGATTCCGATCGGAAAGACCACAAAGTGCCTTTTACAGGAGCAATAGAGACGCAGCTTAGCGTGCCGCCCAGCGCGCGAGCCTTCCAGACCCAGGGGCGAGCCCCTGGACCCTTCACAGCCGCACGCCGAGCGGCCACTGCGCCTCCTACCCCCGCGCGGAGACAGCCTTAAGGACCATGCGCGAGTATAAAGGCGAGAAGAACTCTCGCTGTGAAGGCTACTCTTTGCTATCCCAAATGGTCTGGACCCCCGCGGGACCGAGGACACCCGCGGGGGTAATTTACAGATGGGGTCCACGACACGCACACATGCACACATTGCCACAGCAGTATCGACACAGAGACGCACCTGATCCCAGGACACGGCCGCCGCCGCCCTGCTCTGCTCGCGCGCGCGCTTCTTGCCCTTCTTGGCGCCCGCGTCCTCGGCCGCCACGGGCTCGCCGACGATCAGAGGGACGCTGTCCTCGAACATGTCGCTTGGCGGGCCCGGCTGGAAGTACCCCGACACGTGCACCGTGCCGGCGCCCTTGGCCAGGTAGAACTTGACCTTATGCGAGAAGACGAGGTCGAGCTTGGCCTGCCAGGCGCCCACGGGCTTGCCCAGGTGCGCCACGACGCCCTTCCACGGCGCCTTGTCCATCTGCAGCGTCTCGACGCCGAGGCTCACGGCGCCGTCGGCCGGGAAGCTGCCGGTCGTGGCGTTGCACACGTTCAGCACGAAGCCCTCGGGCACCTCCACAGCCGTCGCCTTGGTCTCCGACACCTCGCACGCCCAGAAGAACACCATGGTCGCCTACTAGCGGACCGAGTATGGGAATGAATGAACACCGCGGCCGACCATTGCGTCGGAGCAAGCTCTCCACCACCAAACGACTGGTTGCGGGGATTTAGGTGCCTCAAACAATGTGTCTAAATACTAAATTAGTGTGTAAATTACAATAAAAGTGTGGACTACGCTATATACAATTTCCTGCGACGTGTGTTCAATTATGTGACGTGTGTGAGTTGTACCTATTAGTAGAAGTGCGGGTTCGTCTTGCCGGTGAAGGACGAGAAGACGGGCAGCGAGCTGCGCTTGGCGCGCCGAGCGGCCGTCTTGTGCGCGAGGCGGCGACGGCGGCACGCGGCCTGCAGCTTGAGCACCGCCGCGTACGCGACGCTGTCTTTGTGGGACACAAACACGCCGTTCTCGGGCGGCGCGTCCGACACGCGGTAGTGCTTGAGACTGTAGTAGAAGGTGCGCAGCGAGCGCGGGTCGATGCACTCGAGCCACTCGTCTTCGGCAAAGAGCTGCGCGTGCACGCGCTGCTTGCTCCGGCGCTCGAGCTCTAGGCGCGTAGCGACGTCGCTCTCGAGCGCCTCGCGCACCAGCTCCTGGATCACGAGCGGGACGCTCGTCACCTGACCGCCGTCGAAGTCCTCGGGCCGCTCCAGGACGATGCGCTGGTCCAAGCGGTTGTAAAAGTACTCGACGTTGCCCTCTGCAGCCTCGAAGCGGAACCAGACATTGGTCTTGGGCGTTCGTTTGGGCGGAGCAATCCGCTTGCTCATGTCGTCATACCCCGGAAACCCTGGCAAGCAGTGCAGCGTCATGTGCAGGTAGTCAGCGCATGCGGCCACCCAGTCGTGAAGACACGCGTAGGCCGGTAGGCGGTGCCAGCAGTGATGCTGAGGGGGTGCAAGACTCTCAATCTCGCGAAGGAGGTCATGCACTCGGCCGAGGTGCGACGACGAGAGTGCGTACGGCTTGGTGAACAACCCTGTCGGCTCGTCCAGCGCCATCCACTCCCATCCGTCGCAGTGCGAGTCGATGTTTTTGACGATCCAAAGCGCCCAGTACGACTCCCAGATCCTATTGGAGGAGTTGCTAGCAGTTGTGTCGATGCTAAACAGCAAAAGCACCGCCTCAGCGGTCAAAATGATCGCCCGGTGTGGCGCAAAGCCCCATGAGAGAGGCTCCAGAAATGCCTTCTTCTGCTGTTCTTGAAGCCCGAGAATGGACTCGTCCACCTTGGACACTGGAGTTGCAGGAGCCTGTCAGAACTATCGAACGTGCAAATCCACTGGCAGATTGACTGTGCGCTTACCAATGTTGCTGATGTCAATGTACCCCCACGACGCGTCCATGAATGGCTGCTTCGCCTCAATCTCCTTGACTAAGCGATCGAGTAGTACGTCCGAGTCGCTTGGCGACACCAGTAGTGCCGCTTGGGACTCCGTGAGCGTCATCAAGTGGCTGAACAGCGCGCACTCGGCATCATCAACTGGCTTGGCGCGCCGGAACGCCTTGGTCCACGCTTCGGTGACAAGGTCTCTCGTCATGACACCACTAACGAGCACTAGAGCAGGAAGAGAGGTGATAGCAACGACAGTGATCTACTAATTATAGGGGTCGACATGCCAGATTTACAGCTTTCCAAACTCACCACACCAAGGCCGTCATGCCGTGGTCTTGGCTGCAACACAGGCGCCAGAGCCGTCGTCCCGACCCGTGACGAAGTAGCCGACGGCCTGCACAAGCGCGCGCGCCTTCAGCAGCATCTCCTCGTACTCGTCTTCGGTGTCGGACATGGCCACGATGGCTCCTCCGGCGCCGAGAGACACGCTGTGAGGCGTCACGACGGCCGTGCGGATGATGATGTTGAGGTCGCAGCTCCCGTCCAGCGACAGGAACCCGAGCGCGCCAGAGTACACGCCTCTGGGCCCCTGCTCCAGCTGCCGGATGATCTCCATCGTGCGCTTCTTGGGCGCGCCCGTCATCGACCCGCCAGGGAACGTCGAGTGGAGAATGTCAACGAGGTCCGCGTCCAGGCGCTTCTTGCCGCGCACTGTGGTCACGAGCTGGTGCACCGTCTCGTAGCTCTCGACAGCCATCAGCTCCGGGACGTGTACGCTGCCGATCTGCGCGACGACGCCAAAGTCGTTGCGCACGAGGTCCGCGATCATCATGTTCTCCGCGCGGTCCTTAACGCACTCGCCAAGCTCCTTCGCGATCGCGGCGTCCTCCGAGGCAGAGCGGCCGCGTCGGCGCGTCCCCTTGATCGGTTTGGACTCCATCCACCCGTCGTGGTCGACACGGAGGAACCGCTCGGGCGACGAGCAGCATATAGCGTACGATGTTGCCACAGACTCGGCCGATGCCTCGCGTCGGAGAGATGTAAACGTGTTTGTCGGGTTGCTGAGGTAGAAGCCAGCGTATGGAGCCGGGTTGCGCTTCCGCAGCAGCTTGTAGAACCCCAGTGGGTCCTGCAGGCTGACCGACGCTCGCAGTTGGTTCGTCAGGCAGACTTCGTACGTCTCGCCGTCGTGGATGAGCCGCTGGATCTGCTCAATCTCGCGTCCGTACTGCTCCCGACTGCACGACGGGAAGAACACAACCGGCTCCGATGATGATGGGGATACTACAGTAGCGGCGGAACTCTCTGCGTGAGCGAATCGCTTCGCCAAGCCGTGGATCTGGCTGCCGATCAATGAATGCCACTCGCGGCTAGCAGCGTCGTGCTCCCTTCCTGTCAAATTGACAGCGAGAGAGTACACAGTATCGTCGAGGTGGTCGAACACAAGAGCTCGGTCTGCGAAGATGAAGGAC
This sequence comes from Phytopythium oedochilum, assembly GCA_023338025.1. Taxonomy (NCBI): domain Eukaryota; phylum Oomycota; class Peronosporomycetes; order Pythiales; family Pythiaceae; genus Phytopythium; species Phytopythium oedochilum. The sequence goes on from JAADXX010000087.1 coordinate 15,025, forward strand.
GCGTCCGGCACGCACTCGCCTTCGCGCTTCTGCTGCTCCATCACACGCTTGACGCTCTCGGATCCAGTGAGTGGCTTACTGTCACGCACTCCAGAGCCGATCACTTCGTAGCCAAAGTAGCCGACAAACCCGCCGCGAAACGCAAAGGGGATGTCACTGGGGTTGAGCTCGCAACTTTGCGCCGCCGCGTTACGTTGGCTGAGATCCCGGAACGCCACTCGATGGCTGCGGAACTTGGCCATTTGCTGTCGAAGATGGCTGAGCATGTCCTCCTGGCCAGCTACAGTCGAGCTGCCCCCATCTGCTCGCCGGTGGATGCGAAGGGTGTTGTCGAGTACGCTGTGCTCGACGCAGTAACTAAGCGGTCCGCTGTCATCGCCCATGATAGAGAACCGGGACCGCGTCCCCTTGCTACTCGCCGAGGCATCAAAGTTGCTGCTGTCCAGCCAGAACGAGCGCTTGGACTCTCCGAAGAGGGTCTCGAACGCGAACTCTGCAAACGCCAGCGATGCCAGCCCAGTGTTCAGCCGATGCACGCTGATCTGGTACTTGGTTTGCTTGGGCGAAGGGTCCGTGCTGCAGTCTGTCGTGGTCAATCCAGCACCGAGCGGGATGGCACTACCCGGATACGCCGAGTGCTCTAGCGCGCACTTGCTCGCGGACTGGCCCAGCGTGATGTCGCGGAAGTTCTGGAAGAGCTGGAAGCCGAACGAGCTGCACACGGCCTCGGGGTGGAACTGCACGCCGAACTGAGGCTTCACGCGATGCTGCACGGCCATGACCACACCGTCGCCGCAGCTTCGCGCCAGCACGTGCAGCTCGTCGGTTGGTAGCGTCGCCTCTTCGATGGCTAGCGAGTGGTACCGCACGATCTCAAAGCCGTCCGGGATGTGAGCGAACAGCGGCGAGCCGCCCTCCTCGTCCTCTGACGCCGCATGCTCGTACATGACGCGACTGGTGCGTCCGTGCATCACCTCCGGCGCGTTGATCACCTTCCCGCCGTACACTGTCGCGAGCCCTTGGTGCCCAAGACAGACGCCCAACACTGGGACGGGCGCAAAGCGGATGGCGTCGGCGCACATGCCAAAGTCGGCGCGCTCAGCCGGGTGGCCCGGGCCAGGCGAGAGGACCACGTTGCACCCCATCTCCTGCTGCTGCTCGGTCGCCGCCTGGCCGTAGACGGTCGAGCAGAAGAACGCCCAAGCGGCCTGCCAGTCGCCGCCGAACGCGTCGTGCTTGACCACCACGGGTGCGAGCCCGTTCACCTGCGCCAGCATCTGGTAGATGTTGAACGTGTACGAGTCGTAGTTGTCGACCAGTAGCGTGGCCACGCGGCGCCGCGTCGGCGGCACCGGCATCACCATGGCGGGCTGCTAGCGGGCGTTGGATAGCGAGCGCTGAGAGCGTTGGCGAGCTTGAAGGAGCGCCGAGCGCGGGCGGACGGAGCGGCGTGGCTGGCTGCAGCGCGTCGCTTGACTGGGATGACGCACGCGAAGCTTTCGTCCTCGAGTCGCGTTCTAGCCAATCAAAGCGTCGAATAGTTAAATTATAGCCAATGAAAAGCCGTGCTAAGGACATTTTCGACCACTCATGCCGGCTGCAGGAACGCACCAGTGGCTGGGAAAATGATCGGACAGCGTCCAGAGGCACGGCGTCCATGCGTCGATGCTACGCGACGGAGTACAGCAGGCCAACTGCACAGGCTAGCTAAAGCTTCAGGACGGTCGAATGGAGAGAGGTAGCGACGGCTTTGCTGGTTTCTGGTGAGTTCCACAGTGAGTTCATTGATCAACGACTGTGTCTCTGACCATCCATCACACAGATGATGTCCAAGACCAGTCTCGTTCCGGGCAAAGCTCTGGAACGAACCACAGAGACCAGGAAGTGCGCGCGTCCAGTACCTAGCAATGCGCTCGGACTGCTACGGAGCACGCCAAGCGCGTCACCATGTCAGTGTGATCCTCTGGATGGCTTGTCCAGGAGCGTACGGCGGAGCAGGACCCATCAGAACCGAACGCGTCGTCCACACCACTATTCAATCGCTGTGCAATGCATCCGTCCGCTGCTACTCGTCGTCGTCGGCGTCGTCCGCTACGCGCCTGAGCTTGCGGCGGCTCCTCTTTTTCTGGCTCTTGCTCAGCGCGGGCTCGTCCTCGTCCGCCGGCCGCTTCTTGCCGCTCTTCTGCTTGATGCGCTTGCGCTGGAAGGCGCTCGGCAGCGGGACGTCGCCCTCGCCCACGGCGTCGCGCTTGCGCTTGCCCAGCCGGACGAGCTCGACCTCGAAGAAGAGCGTCGCGTTGGCCGGGATCTTGCCGCCCTTGCCGCTCGCGCCGTAGCCGAGCTCCGGCGGGATGCTCAGGTGCCGCACGCCGCCAGGCCGCATCGTGCCGAGCCCCTCCTCCCACCCGGCGATGACCGAGCCCGTGCCGTACCTGGTCGTGAGCATGCCCTTGCCGAACACCATGCCTTCCCGGCCCAGCCGTCCGCGATACCGCACCGTCAGCATCTCGCCGACGTCCGCCAGCTTCCCCAGTCCGAGCCGCTGGTCGTGGATGACCAGCCCGCTCGCGGTCGTGATCTCTTCTCCAAGCGCCGCCTCATACTGCTCAGCGAGGGTTTCACGCGCATGCATCTCCTCCTCCGGCGTCAGCGTCTTCTCGCCGTCGTCGATATCGGCCGCCGCCTTCTGCTGCTGCTGCTGCTCGGCCTTCTTCTTCGCCTGCTGCTTCTTGAGCTTCTGCTTCTGCTTCTTCTTGCTTGCCGCCGTCTTGGCCTTGGACTCTTCGCCGTCCTTGGTCTCGGTTGCATCCTCAGCGGCAGGCTCGGCGTCCTTGGCCGGCGCATGCAGCTCCTGCTTGTGCCGCAGCTTCTTCTCCCTCCGGGCCGCGCGCTTCCGCTCGGCCTCGTCCGCCGCGAGCCGCGCCTGCTCCTCAAACCGGCGCTTAGCCTCCTCGGCCTCCTTGGCGGCGACCGCGGCGGCCTCCTGCGGCGCGAGCCCCTGCTTCTTGAGCTTGGCCTTCTTCTTCTTGAGCGCCGCGCGACTGGCGCCGCGCGCGGCCTCCCGCTCCGCCTCCTGCTCGCGCACCGCCCCGCCGTCCTCCATGCGGTCGCGCGCGCACAGCGCCGAGTGCAGGTCGCTCACGGCTGTCGTGTGCCACGGGTGGTCGACGCCCCAGGTGCGGTCCGGCCGCCCGTAGCCGCCCACGTTGGCGCGCATGTCGGCCGCGAACCGCCCGCTGCGCGCGCTGTTGAGCGACCGCACGCCCTTGTTGGCCGCCACGGACGCGTCGCTCGCCACCGCCAGCTCGTCCTCCGCGTTGCCGCGCCGCTTGTCCTTGCGCCGCATGAGCACCATGGCGTCTGCTTGGCCCGCGCCGGCGATCGCCCCACACACTTCCAAGCACGTTGGGCTCACTTGGTAGGACGCAATGCGCGACGAGTTCGATGGCCGCCGCAGCGCCGCGCTTGAATCAGATCTGAATATATCGGTAAATCAGTTGGTATGAGCGCTGTAGACGTTACGTACTGAATCACAGAGAATAGGATCTGAGTAGAAGTGTAGCCATGCTGCAGCCATGTGTGGACGAGGAGATGGCAACACTTTCTGGACCATGATGAGCCAGCCGAATGGCTGGTGGCACGACCGCGAGTTCGTGCAACTATGAATCGTCTCCGTCTTGATGGCCGCAGCGCTCGCGCGTTATCAGTATCGAGTCCGAGGGCCTTTATCACTTGTCGGCGCCTTGTTCAAGAGTCCGTTGGGTTCGCAGGCAAACGCTGGTTACGCCGGCTATTCCTGCCGATCTGTCGGTTCTGATGCAAGCGCTGGCCTTCCTTGTCCGTCCCTGGAGCAATAGTCCTGTGAAGACAAAGATGCCGAGCATGGTCGTTGCAGTTCTAACGCTCGCCGACCTGAAACGCGAACGAGAACGCGGCCAAACGGCCACACGGAGCGCCATTCGTTGCCGCAACTGGTTCATATCCAGGAATGGAGAGAGAGAGACAAGCCATCGCTTGCCTATGGTTCTTTTGAACCATCGCCTCAGGTGGCTCTGAAGCGTACTCATACTGTCTATTCACCCCCTACTATTTCAAGGATTTTTAAGGCAGACAAGTACATATCCAGGTTACAAGTGGAATAGGAGCCGTTGTTCCAACTTTAGCAACAACTCGCGAAGCTTGCCGACTTCGCGCGTCCTTACCCGAGCCATCTGGGCTCAAAGCCAAGTGGCCACCAAGTATCGACGCCAGCTTCTGCAAGTACATCAATAGCCCGCTTTCAGCTACTGCAGGCGAGTCCACTTGGCCCTGCAGTCGGATTATCCCCGCTCACTGTCAGCTTTATACCGCAACGACCTGTGCGTCGACGTTGATGTTCGTCCAGCGCAAATAGTTGATCACTTGCGTTGAGAAAGCAAGTGATCAACCAGCGACCAGGCAGCTCGCCGCGCAGGGCTCGAACAACATGCACAAGTACCAGGTCTCCAGCTCTACCGTGCTCCCGATTGCGACCGACGACATCGCAGGCAAGACTGAGGGTCCCGCCGATGTGGACCGGGACGGCAGCACGTCCGAGCCCAAATCGGCGATCGGTCAGCAGACCGAAGCCCGACGAATTCAGAGCAACGGCAGCGCAGGCTTCACCTTCACACCGCATGCGCAGTCGCTTCAGCCGATCGCCAGCAGCCAAAGCCATGAACCGACGATCACGCAAAGCCAGCCAAACGCCGAAGCCTCTGTCACGCACGCAGCTCTGGGCGACCAGAGCACCGGCGAAGGCCCATCAGCTGCTACGCCGGCCCAACAAGGCCCGACAACGGAGAGTTGTGCCTCTGCGCAGCAGCAGAAGGCGCCGCTCCAGAAGAGCGGCGACGTTCGGTTGCGCCGCGCGACGATTGAAATGGGCGGCAACAAGGCGCATGTTGTGCGTTTGCAGCGGAAGCGATCCATGTCGCTGCAGAACACCAAGGCGATCGAGCTGACCAAGAACTACGAGCAGCTCGTGCACGAGTTCAACATGCTGCGGCCCTTCACCCGCACCCCGGACGGGCTGTACCCGCGCGATACCAAGTGCGTCATCTGCCGTCGCGCACGCCCGAGCGCCGTCTTCTTCCCCTGCCAGCACCGCTGCGTGTGCGACGACTGCATCGAGTCACACCGCATCTCGGCCGATCGGTCCAAACCGTCCAATTGGTGGTGCGTCCGTCTTCTCCACCAACACTTGGAGGTTTGTCTTGGAACTGCGCGCACTCACGCGTCTCTGTCCGCAGCGCATGCCCCGTGTGCATGGCCGAAATCTGCCTCATCCTGGCGCATTCCGGCAAGGAGGAGGAGAAGTACTGGAAGTGGGTCATGGAAGTGCAGCCACGGCTGTCGACGCACTTCAAGCAAGAGTTCAAGGAGACCGCGCGCCGACTCGAGAAGGGCACGACAACCGCGAGCGTGACGTGCGACTCGGACGACGTCTCCAAGCTTCAGAGCAGCGATAAATCGGCGTCGCGGCGTCGCCACACTTGGCAACAGCCAGGCCTCCAGCAGTCCAAGAAGTCGGCAAGTCGATCCTTCCGTGCCAGTGGCGACTCGGGAAAATCAACCTGCTCCATCCTATGAACCGATGAAACCCAATCGGCTACATTGCCATGTCGTCGCTAAGGCTGAGCACAGGCAGCCGCTCCAGAAGCAGCTTGAAGCGTGGCCACTGCGTTGCAACACGGGACTTGAGCGACGCCGTCAGCAGATCAACCTGGTGCTCCACGCCGAAGTCAAGCACCACGCCCACCAACAATGACACGCGGGCTCGAAACGCTTCGGTGCCGCCGATAATCTGGTCAAACGCGAGCGTCTCGGTAGACGCCTGCTCTGACTTCTGGTCTGGCGTCGGCGGAGCAACAGCTGCGAGCGCCGCGACAGGAAATGCGTTCACCCAGAGCGAGCTGTTCCGCCCCAAGACAGCACCTAGCTGGTTCGTGTCGTGCGCGACAGAGGCGACAAAGACGATAAACACGGCTCGGAGCGCGGTGTCCGGTGACTCTACGAGCTTCTTCGAGGCAAGTGCTGATCGCTCACATAGCGCTGCCGTCGTGTGGAGAAGGAAGAGCTGGAACAGGAGTGGGCTGCCTCGAGAGCGTGAGTTGTCTACTTGGTCGCACCACTGCTCAAAGATCCACGGCACAAGAGTGTGCATATCGCTGGTCGGAACTCTGCTTCCATTCAGACCAGACATGGACCCGTGCGAAGGCCCGGCGTCTTGACACCCACGCAACGCGGCATCAGCCATGCAGCGAAGACGCTTCGATAGCTCTTGTTGGTCGACTCCGCCCTGAGTTTTACCCATGACAGTGTTGTTTGTGCCAAGAACGAAGCACATGGCTCGGGTCAGGAACTTCAAAGCGTCATGTGCCGCGTTGAAGATTGCAGCCGTCGCTGTAAACTTGCTAGAGCGATCTTGAACCGGGAGTTGTAACGCTTTCGCTTGGTTCGGCAGCTCACCCGCGCCAGAAACAACCACAGTATCAAGTGTTCGACCCAGCCACTCGATCACAGCTAATAGGTACTGATCATGCGTCTCGCTTTGGTGAACACTCCCATTTGCTGCTTGCAGCTGTCCCCACTCGACCAACAGACCGATTGGCATCTTCATCGCGCTGTCCATTCCCCACTCGCCGCCATCATGTCGGTGCAAGGCCAGCTCCAGCAGTGGTCGTAGCAGAAACCTTCGTACATGTGCCGATACGAGCGAGTGCTCCAGATCGTGCGCGGCAGCATTGATGAGATCCATAAAAGAGTTGCTGTCCTCTGCTTGGAGCCTGGGTAACCCGGGTCGCCCACTGCTTAGAGCGAGGAGCATCTCGGAGCTGTACTTGTACAGCATTTGCTTCGACGCAACAGCTTCCTCGCCTGTTGCTGAGAGTTTTTGCGCCGTCAATCTCAGCCAATGGCTCATTAGACTGCTTCTCATATCGCTGGCTTGGTGTCGCACTGGGAGTAACCGATGAGTGAGATCGTTAAGCAACAGAGTCGCAGCTTGCATCCCTTCTTGAGCTGCTCGCTCCGTATCGGCATCACTCTTCTCGGGTTGATCAACTGCGAGGCACAGAATCTCGTCAATCAGCCATTCGCACCAATGAACCGGCGGCTGACTGGCAAAGGCTGCATCCGCGATCTCGAGGTGAAGACGCAGTGTTGACACAGGTGTCCACTTTGCTTCTTCTTCTCCCAGAGTACCAGCCAACGCCAAGCCACATCGAAACTCGTAGTCGAGCATGGTCTTTGCGGTATCAGGTAATCTCCACCGTTCTCGAAGGACTTCCAGCCACTTTGTTTGAAGTAAGACGCGTTGTCCTCGCTGGATCCACCAGCTCGCCTGTCGATGGCCTTGACCGAGGATATCCGCTGTCTCGATGCTACTTGCATCCGCTTCATTTGGCGATCCCACGTTGTTCTCTCTTTGCATTCGATACCCAGCCCACGACCACAAATCGACAACTTCTGGCAGGAATGCTTGAGTGCAGGCACGTTTGAGGTCCACCTTTGGATTGGCAGCTTGCACTGCCGTCAGCGATCGCAGGAAACAAGTGGACAGCAGAATCTTCTGCTCCAGAAGCTCTCGGGTTGGCCATTTACCGTACGCCCCGGTACGCTGATCGATGACGTCCTCCAGGAGCGAAAACTCACATAGCATATCCGCCGGGATGGCTTGTCCCGGCTGTTGATAGCTTGCGGCGAACATGCTAGCCATAACACCAGCGAAACAAGCCGTCCACTCGACAGATCCATGCCCAACGGGAGTGATCTGGCGATGTGAGAGCGCGATGTCGAGCAACTCGTTCAGGAAAGAGTTGCGGCCACTTCTTAATGCCGTCCATTTCCCTGACGCCTGACTGAACTTCGCTAGCAGCGAAATCTGGAAGTCGTAGAACTCGTCCAGCCCGTCCACACCGATTGCGCCAAGCACTTCTACAAATGCTGAGCTCCACAGCAAGAGCATACGGTCTTGCCTCGACTGTAGATCAGCAGCGTTGCCAATCTCAGCATGCGCAGCGTGCGAGTCCAAATAGGCAAAGACGGACTTGGAAATGGACGCCAGGCACTCAGACACGAGATCTCTTCGTGATTTGTCTGCCACGACAAAAGCGTACTGGCAGATTCCTCGCAGCCGTCTAATGCTGCGGCGAAGACTGCTCGCGACGTCTTTCTGTCGCTTCTGCTGCATTTCATGAGCGATAGTTGCGCGCGTCTGGTCAACTCGGGACTGGATCTTGGACAGGAAGCGAGCATACTCATCAGCGGGCACCATATTCGCTTTTGCCAGAGCGAGTACGAAGTGGATTTGAGCAACCGCGTCAGTGTTCCGGCTGGAGCTAGCTTCACTGCTGTCCATCGCTTCCCAATGTTCATCGATCGCGACATCGAGGCAGCACGGCAAGATCTCGGACTTCCACTTGAGATACTGGAACGTCTTCCACTGTTTCAGCTGAGGTGACAGACGCTGATGCATCTTGTAGTACGCGACGTTCTCATCGACGACGGCTCGGGCTTTATCGGAGAATTTTATCGGCAGTGTGCTCACTGGTGCTCGCACAATCGATCTCGAGAGAGAATACTTCCCCGACGTTTGTGTTCGAGTTGTCTGCTCCCGCGAGAGTAAGCTCGCGTAAGAGACGCGCGCCTCCGAGCAAAAGTCGATCACCAGCGCATTCTCGGGCGAGTTCGGGTCGTGGAAGCTCTTTAAGACGCTGATATGAGCCATCACATGCGACGATGTCCATTTGACACGGTCGGTAGTCGTCGGCTCGGCCACTTCCACGCGGTCCTTGTTGTTTCGGCGGTCAAACTCCAGCAAAAACAGACACACAAGCTGCAAGTGGTTCTTGCCGTGGATGAGTCGGCACCCCTCCGACGTTCTACTCTTGCTGGATTTGATACAGCACCAGACGTCTTCGCCAGTCTTTGTCTCAGAAGCAGTCTCGGTGGAATTGTTGCCGAAGTGCGCTTGAAACCAATCCTTGTAGCAGTTCGGGCTCGCCCTCGGAGACGTCGCCACGGTGGCCACAATCTCCAGAGCGTGTCCAAGCAGCCAAGGCTTTCCGTGCAGCACGGCATCCTCCGCAAGTTCATGGGCCAGAGTAAGCGCAAAGCCAGGAAACGTGATTTCTGCAGACGAACAGCGTCTGATGAGCTCGAAAAGCACGCCCCGAACTGATCGACTCGCCGATGAGCTGGCGTTCGATACCACTGCTACGCCTGCAGAGGTGGGCAAGGCGTTGGCGCTAGGATTCGATGTCAGGAATCGACGAACAACCTAAAACGCAAGGAAAACAGATCGTCAGTCCTAGTTGTCAGGCCAACCACCCAAAATCAACGCACCAGAGTGACGGCGGGTGACGGAAGCACGCGGAGTACAGCGTCGATGACATCAGTGTATGCACTTGCATGGGTTTGACTCTCGGACGCTCGACACAAGAACGAATGCAGGACGCCACTGACGAACGCGGTGCTCTGTGACGAAGCTCCTTCTGGTGCATCTCGAATGCTTTCGCCGACCTCACAGCTCAATTGGCCGGTCTGCGTTGGCCATACGCTTCTGCCGGAAAGAGCGTCGATTACAGCACACAGCCCTGCAGTCTGCTGCACCAATGGAGACGACAGCGAGAGCGAGCACAGTGCCTCTAGCAAAGCCAATGCCGTGCGTGCCAACCGATGATGCGTACCCTCTTCTCGACCGCCTGGGGCTTCGATAGCGACGCTCGGGAACGAGAGCTGAGCCACGTGAGCTACGATACGCTTGGCCAGCGCATGGGAATCGCATGCTCGAGAGTCGCTATTGACGGCCAGTTCTCGTAATTGACGGTTCTCGTTTGGCTCCAGCTTGATTGCTCGTGACCAGGACACTGGAAGCGAGACTGGCTCTGCTTGAAGCACAAGCCTGATGGCGTCGCAAAGCGCGGGTGCCCCGCTTTCCATGGCGAGAAGCAGCGCGTCCAGCCTCACCAATGCCGTGTCGTGCAACGCAGAGACGAGCACCAGGTTTCCCAGCGCCTGCGACAGAAGCGTAGGTGGCGGTGCGATCCGTATCGGAGGACCGCGATCAGCTCTGGACTCGCTGGCGTCTTCACTTAGAGACAGGGGGAACGTCATCGAGTCGACTCGACTCCGCTTGCGACTCGCGCGTCGAGGCAGCGCCAGCTTCGGCTCCACCTCCAGGTGGCGTGCGACCAGCATCCGCAGCTCCAGCTGAGCAGCGCTGTCCTCATGCGTCACTAGCGCGTTCAGACGCGCCAGCTCTGCCCAGACGCAGTCCTCCTCCGCCGAACAGCGGTCATTTTCTCGAGATTCCGACGCGGCGACGGCCAGCGCAAGGCAGCCAGTCGTTAGCCGCGCAAAGACGGACGAGAGGCGCGAGCGGCGCGCCTTGGCGGCCGGTCGGGACGCGCGCACCAGCGCCAACACGCGTCGCCGCAGGCCGGCGTCGGCGTCGCCGCTTGACGCCATCTTCCCAATAGCACACTCACTTCACAACTGTCGTCTCTTTTTGGCGAATCACAACTTGTCTCAAGCGTCTTTTTCACCAATCATTATCCGCTAACTTAATTCAATGTGTTTTCCCTCTTCAACGTCAACCGAGTCATGTCGTGGATGGATTGGCCCGTCGCCTTAGCTCGTGGAGCCCGTCCCGAGCTGTTATATAGTCTAGCTGGCGGCCAAAGCGGAGGCAGTCGCCACGTCAAAACTGCGTTCATGGGACTGGGCCGTAGAAGTACTCGTGCGCGGACGTCGCCGTGACGTCCTCGGCCAGGCTCGGACCGGAGGGAGCTCCAGCTGTGGCCGCCATCAGCGTCGACTGCTTGCCCCGCTGGACGCGTCGCAGCTCACGCAGCACGTGCGAGACGGTCTCCATCGCGGCTGCGGCTGTCGGTTCGCCGAAGAACTCGGCAACGAACGGGCTGTCCAGCGCTTCCTCGGCGGCGGCCAGCGACCGAAGCGCGTACGCGACGGCCTTTTGCTTCTCGCGAAGCAGCAGACTCATGTCCACCGCAGCAGGCACCACTGGATTGGCTACCTGGCCCTGCCGCGACTGCGCAGCCACGTCCGCGCGATACAGGAACTGCGGGTCGAACCCCATGGCGGCAGCTGCAGCCGCAGGGTCGATCCCTGCCGCCACCAGTCGCTGCGCCGCGTTCATGTTTAGGCTCATCATGTCTTGTGCTGGGTGCTGCGGATACGGCTGCTCGCCGAGTCGGGCGTGCAGAGACTGCATTGCCTGGTCCTGTTGCTGCTGCTGTTCCGCGTTGTGGAACGACAGAGCTCCGTGGATCTGCTCTTCTTCGTGGAGCAGCTTCTGGATGTCGTGCAGCAGCTCCTGCTGCATGCGCTCGCTATTGTCGTCGTCCGAGTTTAGCCACTGTCGAAGCTCCTTTGCCAGCGCGTTCATGTCCTCGACCATCGTCACGTTCCGCAGCATCGAACAGAGCTCGAGCACGACCAGTTCGTCGCTAATCTCCAGTTCAAACGTTCCCGCTTGCGTCTTCATCGGCTCAGACGGTGGTGTCAGCTCCGACCGGACCCAGCATTCGCGCACCATCTCACTCGGGATCGCGTTCCACGCGCCGTCTAGCACACGGATCGCGTCGTGGAGGTGCGGCGGACGGCCGAGCGCAATGCCAGCGCAGCCAGAGGGCTTCTTCAGTGCTCGCTGGTGTAGACGGAAGCGCTCGTCGTCGGGGCGTTCTAGAAACGTCAGCATCGCTTGGAAGAGCGCAATCTTGAACCGCCGCTTCAAGTCACGAACGACTCCGCACTGCATTGGCTGCATCCGAATGGCGGGGTGGCTTGACAAATGGCTGGTGGAGTGGCTGCTGCCGCTGCTGCTGTTGCCGCTGGGACTGCTCGTAGCCCCTCCGGGTTGGGCTCTGGTCGGGATAAATGTCGTGAGCACGTTCTCTTGCTGGAACTTTTCCAAATGACCGCCTGGGTTCTCGACGATCAACAGCACGGGCCGCGCTGTTCGTTGCCGAATGGCCGGGAGGAACACGTTGTGACACCAGTAGTTGAACGTGCGGCGGTCGCACCAGACCTCGCGTTGGCTGTAGTACTGTGTCGACAGGTCCAGCAACTTGCTCGGTCCTGCGCTAGTTCCAACACTCCCTGTCAGGTGCAGCGACTTGAGCGCCTGCAGACTCGGTGGTGCTGGGTCCTTCCCGACCACGAGCAGTGGGATCTTGTGCGTTCCAGTCCCGTTGGTGCACACAAGCAGCAGCACACGCTCCGTCTTTCCGACCGTGTCCGACGGATTCACGCCAGTCGCCGCCGACGAGTTGTTGCCACGCTTCGAGGTCGACCCGTTCGACGAGTTCGCCGCAGTCGCTGTCGACGACGCGCCACCAGCCGCGGCAGACAGGTCCGCGGCGGTCGGGGGCGGCCGAACGTAGCTCGGCAAGAGCTGGTAGAACAGCCGCGCCTCGCTCAGATTGTAAACAAACTCGGGGCCATAGCTAGCGACCTGCTCCTGCAGTTCCGTCACGCTCTTGTCGAACTCGGCCTCGGACGACTTGGGGAACACCTTGACATTCACGCTGGATGGCGCAGACGCCGCCCTCGCCGAGGCCGCGGAGCGCGCTCGGCTTGTAAGAGGGCTGGGAGAGACCGGCAGTGACATGTCGACGTGCGAGGCGCGGCCAGAGCCGGCGTGTAGCGTGGCCGGCGTGAGTCCGTAGCGCGCGCAGAAGCGGTAGTACCAGCCGTTGGAGGCCTTGAAGCCGTCGCCCATTTCGTGGCGGTGCGCGAGCAGCTTGGCCTTCTGCTGGACGTGTGCGACGAGCAGCGGGATGTTGCGCGCGCGCACCGAGCAGATCCACTGGTACAGCTCGTCCTCGAAGCTCACGTTCTTGACGAAGCCGCCGCGCTGGCGCTTGTCGCGCGCGTTGCCGGCGTCCGCACCCGCGTCCATGTAGCGCTTCTTCACGTGCTGGCTCACCTTCATGAGCTTGCTGATGGCCGCGGGCGTCACGCCGTACAGGCGTGCGCACTTGGCGCGAGAGATGGGCGCCGCCTTGTCCTCCAGCCGCGAGATGATCTCCATGCGCTGCGCGTCCGTCAGCCGCTTGCCGCGGCCCTTGGTCGTCGGCTTGAGGCCCTGGACGGGACCGTCGCCCGGCGGTCCAGACGCGGCAGCGGAGGATGCAGCGGGCAAAGCCTCGCTCGCCATGGGCCGCCGTCGAGCACGCAGCAGTCCGGCGGCGGCGGGAGTCGGCGGACAGCACTTGCCGCTTCGCGTTCCTGTTCGCGTTTGAACTGTGTAGTTTAGCAGGAAGTGACGGTGCCTTTTTTTCCAACGGTTCTTGACACTTTTGATATTTTCATTGGCTAAAATTACGCATGGCGTTTGACAGTTGGGGTTATAATTAGTCAATATTGTGTCGATTTGTACTCTATTTCACTCTATTTGAGCCAATCACAGCGCGAGGTTCTTCTCCAGCACGTAAATGCCGCCGCCGAGGCCGCCGATGTTGACCTCGTGCTCGGCCGCGACGCGGAAGCCCGAGAGCCCCTGGATGCAGCCCTTGAACAGCTTCTTGGACATGATGAGGAGCACTGCAAAGCGTAAGAGAGGGCGGTTAGAGTCCGAGAGAGCTTGAGCAGGTGCCATCAACCGGTGAGACCACGTACCAGCGCGACCGTCGTCTCGGAGCACGCGCATGAGCTCCTTCAGAACCTTCGGGTAGATCTAGCAGCCAAAGACGCGACCCAACCGTCAGTTCGACTGCTTCGCAGTGCAAGTAGGTGCAGCAGATGGACGCGCCTTGTTGTTCAGGCGGTGGTTGCCGCAGCGGATGCCGAACGGCATGTCCACGAGCACCTTGTCGACGCTGTTGCTGCGCAGCGGCAGCCGCGTGCTGTCCCACTGGGCGATGTCCACGTTCCTCACGCGCGAGCACGCGTTGCTGCCGGCCTTGCCGACCGGGAGGCTGTCGAGCTCGCCGCCGAGCGCGAACACGCGGTTGTCCGTGTACTCTGCGCAGCAGATGGGGATGGTGCCGACGCCGCACATGGAGTCGAGCAGCACGTCGCCCTTGCGGTACTGCGCGAGCTGCAGCATGAGATACGTCGTGCTCGGCCGCAGCGTTGACACGTACTGCGAGTCGCCCACGACGCTGCGGTCCTCGTTCGCCAGCCGGCTGCGGAACTGGATGCGGGTCGTGTCGGCCAGCGAAATGCCCGCGACCATGAAGTTCTCGAACAGGATGACCACGATCTCGAGCGAGAAATGGTCCAGGTCGACATCCCAGCCGAACCGCTCGATCGCCTGCGCGCCTACCTCGCCAGCGATATCCACCGACTTGTACTTGTGCCGCCCGTCGCGCACGCACGAGCCGCGGAACGAGATCTTGTCGGCTGGACGTGCCTGGTGCCTCCGCCACAGCTCCAGCGCCGAGTCCCAGTCGGACGCCATCACCATTCGCTGTACACCGCGACCAGTGCAGCCACTGCCAGTGAGATACTCAGTACGGCTGCAACTAGAGGTATGGCGCGCCGTACTGCGATCTGGTCGACGCCGTCGGGGCTGTCCGTGATGACGCCGTCGCTCTTGGCGAGGAAGGCGAGCACCGCCTGCACGGAGCGCAGCCGCTTGACCTGCTCGGGTGGCGAGCGCGTGCGCAGCAGGATTCGGCCCACGGCAGCCTCTCCCTGCATCACGTTGAGCGACGGGCGGCTCGCATCGCGCTGCACGCTGCACACCTCGAGGAAGTCGACCTGGGGGCAGCCGACGAGGTTACTCTCGGGCTCTCGGCCTCGCCGACGACGCAGGGCTCGGCAGCGCGCGTACCTCCAGCTTGGCGCGGATCTCCTCTTCCACCAGCGCCTCGAGCCCGCGCAGCACGAGCAGCAGGTACGTGGGCAGCGTCGCCGCGTCCGTCGCCATCACTTTCGCACGCTTGACGCTCGTCATTCGGCCAACGAATGGGTGCCTTTTGCGCAGGTTACGCAGCGCTGCGTACCCCTGCGTACCCCCGAGTCATGACATCTGCACCGATACAAAACCCAAGTTCTAAAATGTCGCTTGACAACCACCGTGGGCATTAGTCGATCTCGTAAGCGTGACTCCCGTCCCGGAAGCGTACCCACTGCCATCCTGCGTAACCAGAATCATGAACACGAGGATGGCGTCGTCGCTGGCGTCTGCGCTGGCGTCTGCGCGGCCCTCGGCGGTCGACACGGCGGCCCCGGGGTCGCTGTCCCGTCGAGGGAAGGACCTGCTCAACGACGCGCTGTCCCCATCGTCTCAGCAGTCGCTGCGCATCCTCCGGGGCGACGGACAAGGCGGCGGCGACGCCTCGGATCTCGGTCGGCGGTTGACTGTTGCCGAGGACGACGAGAACTTCGCGCAGATCGAATGCTCGAGCCGTCCGTTCGGCTTGGTGCTAGCACACGAGCACGGACGAGTTGTAGTGACGGGCTTCGCGCCTCGAGACAGGGCGACGGGCGCTGCAGGAACCGTCGAGCGCTCGGGAGTGGTGCTGCCTGGGGACGTCCTGGTCGCAGTGGACGATGATCCAGTCAATGTCCCGACCGTTCAGGACGCGGAGGTCATGCTGTTGGCCGCTTCGCTGCCGTTAGTGCTGACGTTTCGACTTGTACCGCCTGCGAAAGCTTCGTTGGGCCAGTACAGCGTCCCAGAGATCGAGCGACAGCTGACGCTGAGCGACAGCGTGCTGCTTGAGCAACGCGACGCCCGTGAGGCTGCCCACCTGATCCAGGCGTGCATTAAAGCGCTTGGGAGCGGACAGGAGTCGACTCCGCTGGCGGATTACATCGCCCGAATGGAGCAGCAGGTGCTGGCGCCGGTACGATTGGAGGACGGGCATGAAGCCAAGCAGCAGCGCCTTGAGCAGGTCAAGCAAGTGATGAACGCTGTTCACGAGCGGATGCGCGCTTGCAAGAAGGAGCAGCTCGACCAGTGGAACGCTAGAAAGAGCTCCCAGCTGAAGAGGATCGAAGTGCTCGGCCAGCAGCGCGCCAGTATCAACTCAAAGCTCGCGAAAATGCGCGAGCGCCGCGACGAGCTGTACCCAGAGAATCACGGCATGTGGCAGGAATACATTGAGCTCCGTCACTTGTCCGGCCAGCTCGACGAGACAGTGGAGCAAGCCAAGCAGCAGCACTACCTTCCCGACTTCGAAGGGTACTCGCTGCGCTTTGGCAGCGACGGTGTCTACATTGGCGTCGGTGACATTTGGATCCCATCGTTCCACGCGAAGTTCACGGTCGAGACACGCACGACGGCGCCCCACTTGTTCTTCCACTTGTCAACGCCGTCTGCCCATGGGCTCAAGCTGCGCGCACAGAATTTCACATTAGCGACTGAGGGCCGTCTTCCGAGCTTTCACTGCGATGAGCTGAACGTCGAGGCTCAACTGATTGCCGATATCCCGCTCAACTTCGACCACGTCGGCGGGTGGCAAGTCCCGCAAGAAGGCTTGGACGTCAAGCTGATGAGCTTCGTGTACTACGAGCGCCAAACGAACAGCACGAAGCGAGGAACGGACCACGACACTGTGATGCGGTTGTTCATCAACCGATTGCTGCCGACAGTCGTGCGCCACGCAGTCCAGTCGTTGCTTTGTGTCGAGCTAGGCCCTCTCATCGAACGACGAGACGCGCAAGTGATACTGACGGGGGAGATTCGGATCCGTGGCAAGCCCTTGGGACTTTATGATGCCGCGCTGAGCGCCGCAGGCGCCGTGACGTCTACACCTTCGCCGATATTTGGGAAGAAGCGAGAGGGCAATGCGAAGAGTCAAGACATGTCGGAACTCGCACGAGAAATGCTGGGCGTCTCGACGGAGGAAGCTGATGCGCTGCACACCATCTTCAAGCTGTACACGGATACTCGCGCGCCGAAGAGGTCGCTGTTCACGAAGGTTGAACGCCCGCGCTTCTGCATTCGGAACCTGATTAGCTACTTCGACCAGTTCAACGACGCCCCACATATGAAGGCGCTTGCGTCGGAGTTGTGGGGACAGAGCGTGCAGCTCGCGACGCCGAGCGCAACGCCACGCAGCCTGTTCACGGACATGTCGTCCCCGTTTGGGATCATCATCGACACGCTTGATCGCGTCAAGGCCTATCCGGTCGACGTGTCCATTTCGTTGGTGGACGTGACGTTCCGCCTTGACCTGTGCGAAGCTGGAGCAACGCTGCACACAACACTGCAGCGCATCATCCGGCAAAAGATGGACTCGACGTCTGTAGGGCTCTCGAATTTTCAGGACCTGCGCGATGGCACGTACCTCGAGAGCAAGCTGTCCTCGCTGGACAAACAGTTTAGTACCTGGAACAGGTTCCTGTCGTACGTGACGTCCAATGTCGACGAGCTCGGCATAATCTTTCGAGGCGGGATCCCGTCCGGCGTGCTCAGCAAAGTGTTCGTCGAGATGCACGATTTCGCCGCGAAAGGCCCCTGCGGTGGCGCGGTGACGATCCCGCTGACGAATCTGGCAGCGCTCTCATCTTCCGAAGGCATCCCGTTGCCTACGCCGCCGAAGCCCGAGGACACGACCATCGTGACACGATCTTATGAGAGCGAAGCACTGGTCTTCTCGAGGCTTCTTCGCGACGCCTTGCTCCATCATGACGGCGGCGGGGTCGACGCGGACGTTCTGCCTCACGACCGTATCAAAGTCAGCGTCAAGAACACAGCAGCGCGGATCCTGTTCGAAGTGCCATCCGATCTGTCACTGTTGACGCCGGGAGACACCCTGGTGCCGTTCGCACTCTCAATCGTGACGGACGACCCTGGATCTCCTCCAATGGTGCGCGTTGAGACCGGCGAGTTCGCCAAATGCCAGTACAAAGCCGACAAGATCTCGATCAGCGGGCGCCTCGAGCAGCTCGTCGCTCGGGTGGGGAAAGAGCTCCATGCGGCTGCAGGAGACGAAGATGACGGCTTTCTACAGCCTGAATCTGCTGACGGAAGTGTGTGGAACGACTACTTGGAGTCGCCCTTCTTCCGTGTCAAGTTCCACTACTTCACGTCGTGTCAAGTCACGCCCGAGCATATGTACTGGAGTATCCGCAGTGCGTCGCTGACTGAGCCCAAGGTGTTCCAGGTCAAGCACAGGTTGTGTCTGAGCGAACTCCTGCAGGACCTGGGCATGTTGAGCGTTGTGGACAACAGCACTGCTGCCGCCTTGTTGCAGCAGAAGCGTGTGGAGAAGGCGCGTATGCGGCGTGTACTGCGTCAGGACGCCTTCTCGACGGAGCACATCCATTCGTCCTTCTCCAACCTCTCGGACACTCGGACGCTGTTCTCCCGCACCAGCTTCACCAGCGCCACCGACGGCGACGCATACTACTCGAGCGAGGCGTCCCAGTCTGCTCGAAGCTCGTACTTTGACGATGACGCCCGCGCGTCGTCCGCCAGCAGCGACCATCGCAGTCTCCAACACCTCTCTTCGACCCTTGACTCGCTCGAAGAGTCCCCGCGGCAGCTTCAAGCGCCGCTCCAGGTCGCCGTCACCTCAACCGCCTCGTCTTCTTCCTCTCCTACTCCAGTGTCGACGTCGCCGTCGTCATCGCCTCCGTCACGGTCACCGAGCGTCGCAGTTCGCAGCTCGGCGCCGGCATTGGGTTTGCGACGCGGGTCTGTGTTCTTCTAGCACCTGGAAATCCCATCTCCGAGCGTTGCAGAGCGAGGATCGGCGCCGCCATTAGCCTCATGATGTGGGTCTTCACTCTTCTCACCTCTGATCCTATGACAGTCATTTCTCTATGCCGTTGGGCCGAAAACGCTGCAGCGAGCCGAAGACCACCGCTGGCAGGACTCTTATGAGAGGAGGAATTCTCCAACACAACAGTGTTCGCATTGCTTGCAGTCTGCGGATTGGAGCCACACTAGTTAAAGCGAAGATGCGCTCGCTACGCTAGCATCAGTCTGGCTTGCTGACTTGCAGTCGCTGCCGACGCGGGTGAGCTGCATTGATCCTCGAAAACCCGCGTACTAGTCAACCGTTAGGTGTCTTGAGCAAGAGCGCAGGCAAGCCATCGTCGATGCCGTCGTCGCCGTCGAGCTACAAGTCTCGGGCTTCGGCTAGTCTGCGACTTGGCATCCCCAGCATCAGCATCACACCCAAGCTTCGAGTGCTGACGTACCGTCATTATCGCACTCCCTCTCAAGAGTGACACGGATGGCCACATCGCCACGTGATGGACGCCAATATTCACCAATCGAACGTCGTGTCGCCACCCTATAAACGAGTCTGATTGGGCAAAAAAAGGTCAAAGCGGACAGGCATCGGTATTCTTCTTCCTCGCGCGTTCCGCTTTTTGACGTCGCGACTCGCGACTTGGTGCGCGTCGCGCGGCAGCCTGTGCGCACTTCCCCTCCGCTCCTTCGACCCGCGGCCGGCGCCCATAGCGCAGCGCACACGCGCAGCATGCAGTTCCCGCGCCGAGCGCCGCCGGGTTCCTCGTACGAGTCGCAGGCGGCGCGGTGGAAGCAGGGCTTCAAGCCCGGGGCCGCGGCCGGCGGCGGCGGCGGCTCGCGCCAGACGGACCTCGAGGGCGCGCTCGTGGCGGAGCTGTGCTCGTCCATCGGCTCCTCATCCTTCCCGCCGCGCGAGGTGCTGCAGAAGCTGCTGCGCTACCTGCACACGCTTGACCACGAGGTACTTTCTCCGCGTCATTATCTGGTCAAGCGATCCCCGGTCTCGATTGCCTCGCGTCTCTCACACTACAGCTCTGATGAACGTCTAGTACGTGTGCGAGCTGCTGGACGACAAGTTCCAGAACCCGCTGTGGCAGGTACGTCGACGCTGAGTGAGTGGCAGGCAAGAGCACGCGAGCTCCACGGACTTAGCGCTGTATACTATGGACGCGCGCTAGGTGCAAGCCAAGGCCGTGTCGGTGCTGGACGCCATCCTCAAGACCAGCGAGGCCGAGTTCTACAAGCGGTACTACTTTGAGCGGCTCGACTCGATCGAGGCGCTCTGCCGCGCGCGCAAGGACGTGCTGCGCGCGCGGGCCGACAAGGTGGCGTCGAGCGGTGCCAACGCATTATGAGGAAGCGGCTTTTGACTGACGCTAGACGGCGGTGACTCTGCACGCACGCAGGTATACAACGTCCTGAAGGATTACGCGCCGCCGCCCATCAAGGCTGCGCCGGAGCGCGGCTTCATGCACACGTCTCCAGTTATCTCGTCGACCCAGGCACCCGTGGCGGAGCTTATGCCAGGCTTCGACTCTCCGCGAAGCAACAGCGAGCCACTGCCCGGACCGGCTCCAGTCCCGGTCTCGGCATTCAGCTTTATCGCGGCAAGCTCACAGGAACCGGACGAGGCCCCGGAGCCGTCGCCGCTGTCGTCCCCCTCTGGCCCAGCGACCGACGGATCTGCTTTCAGCTTTCTCAACGGAGGAGGTCCGACCGCTGCGCCTGCTGCTGCCGGAGCGATGAAGTCACTAGCAGCCGCGACACTGCCGGTCGTGAGCGCGTCTCCGCCAGCGGCCACGTCGGCGTTTTCCTTTATTGCGGCGTCATCGTCGCCCGCTGCCAGCCCTCCCACACGACCAATGCCTGCTCCCAGCGCTCCATCCATGTCGGCAGTAGGCGTTTCTGGCTTCAGCTTCTTAAACCCTGCCGACGCGCAGCCGTCGCCTCCTGCACCGACGCCGTCGTCAGCACCAGCTCCAAGCACGGAAGGCAAGTCGGCCTTCGCCTTTATGGCAGCGGCAGCGCCAGTAGCTGCTCCAGCTCCGATTCACGTTCAGCAGCCGCGTCATGACGTGTTCGACAGCCTTCCACCGCCGACACTCTCTGTTCCTGGGGCGATGTTCCAGCAGGTAACGCTGCATGGCTTGTTGTTGTCCTTGGTTAGGCTTGCTGATGCGTCGAAAGCCCTTGGTGCTCATGCTGTCATTCTGTGTTCATCGTTTGCGCAGACGCCTCCTGCCGAAGAAGTTGCTGTGGAGGAGGAAGAGATCGATCCGATTCACGACGCATTTGAGGGGCTGAGCATGGAGCCAGACGCAGATCAGTCACTGGCTGGGGCAGAGCCATTGCACAACCCATCGATGGACCTCAGTCCCTACCAAGAAGTGCAGACAAAGGTGGATCGGCAAGACGTCCGAGAGGTCATCCTGGAAGTGGAGATGCCGCCCGGACCGATGGGTATCATGCTGGACCGAACGATTACCGACATGGTCGTCATCGAGCGCTTCATCCCGCTACCTTCGGGCGAAAAGGGGTATCTGGAGATGCACCCCGCGATTTGCCCAGGCTGCGCTCTGGTAAGCATCAACTCGATCCACGTGGAAGATCGAGGCATCGACGAAGTCGGCCCGATTCTTGCGTCGCATGCGGCGGCACCGAAGCTGCTGCGGTTCAAGAAGCTGATGTGCAGAGGACGCGCTGTCAACCCGTCGACCCTGACGATGCCCTATGTTCCCCCTCCGCCACTACAAGAAGCCCACGACAGCTTTATCGACGACGAGGAGGAGACCAAGAGCGATGGTGAGGGAGCTGGAGGTGGACAGGAGTTCATCGATGAGCTTAACAGCTACAACGACGAGCTCGTAGGCATCGAGAAGCAGCTCGACGCGCTCATCCTCAAGGAACGGAACGCTATCCCGGTAGGCGATCGGAGGAATGCGCTGGCCCAGATGCACGGCCACGTCGAGCGGATTCAGACACAGGGGATCGACTCGGTGATCTTCGGGCCGAACCCGCCGCCCAACTACGAGGACGTCAAGCGGTACAGGTCGTCGCTGGTGCGGAAGGCGGAAGCGCTTGCCCAGCGCATCCATCTCACGGCGACTAGCGCTCCAGGCGCTGTGTCAGTCAGCACGGAGTACACCGCAAGTCATGAAGCGTCTGCAGCGCCAGGCTTCCAACCGCCTGCCGCAGTGTCCAAGGTTCCATCCGTGAACGATCCGCCGCTTGGAATTTCACAGCTCCAGGCAGCATCGAGCTTCACTTTCATGAACGAAAGCGAGCAGACTGTCGAGACGGACCGGCACTCCGGCTCGTCGTACGGCTTCAGCTTCTTGCGGGATCCTCCAGTGGCTCAAGTGCAGTCGTCGATTAGCCAAGCGCCGACAAGTCCGAGCTCAAGCTTCGGGTTTCTGCAGGACTCGGCCGCTTCGGTTGGCGATGCAGAGCTGTCAGCGTCGACGACGGAGCAGTCCGCGTCTGTGTTCTCTGGGCTGGATCTTCGCCAGGATGGGTCGAGCTCCTTCACGTCGGACCCGCTGTCGGAAAGCAGCCACGGGCGGCCGATGGGCATTCAGGACCTGTCCATGTCGTCTTCGTCAATGTTTGGCGCGGGTGGGTACCCTGGAGGTGCGTCGATGGCTCCGTCGTCGACCATGGCTTCGGCTGGGGCGTCGGCTCCGTCGCTGAACCCAACGTACTCGGCCTTCGGCTTCCTCTCGACCAACGGCCCATCCGACACGCTGACGAGCAGCAGCTCGAGCGCCGACCTGTCGTCGTCCCCGACCGCTTTCGGGTTCCTGCAGGGCAACGCGCCTGCTGCAGCGTCGTCGCTGCCGCCGCCAGCCATGCACAGCAGCGTCGAGCGATCAGACACGGGCTCTGTGTTCTCGTTCATTTCCAACTAGCCGGACGTCTCGAGCAGAGAGAGAGAGAGAGAGCGAGCCAGCGAGAGGGATGGATGCATACCCGCATGGGTGTGGGTAACAGGTCGTGTAGGATGCGTAGACAGAAGCTGTCATGTAGTCGAGACGACGTGAAGAGACGACGTGAAGACTCTCTGGCCGCGCGCGATGAGCGAGCGCGTCGACCAGACGAGCCGAGGCGACGAGATCACCTGGGTGCGACCTCGAAAGGCTCTTCTTGGGTGCGTCTCGCGTCCGAGCGGACAATCCGGCGATGCGCACGGGTGCGACTCACTCGACGGAACACGCACGCCCAGTCCGTCCGTCCATCCTGGTCTCGTTGCTCAAGCGAACTGGCCACGCAGCCCATTCGGCCGCGAGCACACGATGGATGCCGGCGGTTCACGCGCCAGTTCTCGGTGCGACTGGTTGATTTGGCCACTACACTGCGAATGTATGCATGGGAGGATCCTCCTCTCACTCGCCCGTCCTTTCGACGCGAGCATGGGCTCCATACGAAGTGCACCGAGGGTGAGAGAGCAGAGAGATGCGATCCGCATCGAGCCGGGCAGACACCCAGCCGAGCGCCAGCGTTGCAGCATCGGCTCGGAAGGATTATCGCTCCGAAGGATGATGACTCTCTCCGCGGAAGCGGTGAGCCTGGAGGGAGCCGATGCCGGCGCCGGCCGCTCGGCTGATACAGGCCAGCTCTTGGGACATTTGAAGCGAGCGGACAGGTTCGGTCGATGGTCAGCGCGGCGCTCCGGACGGCGGCGGAGGGAGGATCCAGGAGGATCGGCCGCGCCGCCGCCGCTCAAGAGACGCCAACGCGTTGGCTGGCTCGGACAGAATCCAGGGACGACGCCTGCATCCCGGCGGGGCCCACCGCCGGGCCGGACGCAACGCAAGCGGCGCGAAACGGCGTCCATCGGCCACTTGAAGCCGCGCTGGCCCCACCTCGAGCTGCGGGCCGCGCGAGCTCTGGGACAATCGGCAATCGGCCGAGCGGACGCCACGCCGCTCAACGGAGACCGTCTGTCCGTCCGTCCGTCCGTCGGCTCCCCAACGGCCAAGCGCGGCAGGTTCAACGTGGCACCACCGCGGCCAGCGTAACGCCGCCGCAAGCGTGCGTCGGTGGGACGCGGCTGTGGTCCGACGTCTAGCCGCAAATAAAGCCGTGTCCAAGCCGTGGCGAGCTGCCAACAGCCTGGAAATAGCGCGCGCGCGTTCGTGCCGCCCCTAACTGCGGCGCATTCCGCGTCTTGTTCGCCTCACAACATCCCAGGAGCGATCGAAGCTCTGGAAGAGACCGAGAGAGAGACCGAGAGAGACCGAGAGAGACCGAGAGAGACCGAGAGAGACCGAGAGAGAGAGAGACCGAGAGCGAGCATGCCGACCTCCAAGCTCGCGCCAGAGTGCCGCACGGCGCCGTCGCCGTCCACGGCGTCCACGGCTTCAAGCTGCTCCAGCGGCGGCTCGCCCGTGCCGCTGGATGACTCGCTCGCTGTGCTGTCGCCGTTCCCGCACCTGTGCGGCCCGCTGTCGCCTCCGCTTCGGCACAACGCATCCTTCCCAATGTGTTGGACCCCACGGTCGAGCGCGCCGACGCCCACGGCGTCCACGCCCGAGGCTCTGAGCTCCACCAGCAGCAGCAGCAGCAGCTTTATCAAGCGCACGCACGGGTTCAAGCGACCGAAGCTCCCTCGGTGCCTGCGCTTCCGCCGCAAGCGCCAAGCCTGTGCGCTTCGCCCGGCGCCTTGGCACGTCCAGATGCCCCAACCGCTCGACGACGAAGCCAACCGCGCATCCTGCGGCTCGGTCAACAGCGCCGCGAGCTCCGTGGGCGTCCACGCGTCCCCAGTGGACAAGCACCGGCCGTTCGGCACCGTGCTGCTGCACGAGCCGCACCAGGACCTGGACCTGTTCCGAGACGAGGCCGAGTACTCGGACTACCTCGTCGCGAGGCTCACGGGCAAGCACGCCGAGGTGGGTGGCGTCGTCTTCTACGAGCTCGAGCTGCACCTGAGCCGCATGCGCTGGACCGTCATGCGGCGCTTCTCCGAGTTCCGAGAGCTGCGGCAGCAGCTGCGCAGGCACTTCAGCCGCCGGCTGCGCGCGTCCTCGCCGGCCTCGAGCTGCGGCGGCTGCGCCATCTGCGAGAACATCCTGCAGTCCATCGAGTCCACCGCGTTCCCTTCGCGGCGACAGGACCCGCCGGCGTCCCTCACGCACCTGCTCTCGGCCGTTCGACGGACGTGGACGCTCTCAACATCGTCATCCTCACCGTCCTCGCTTGACGCTGCGGCGTCGACGCCGAGGAGCGTGGGCGACTCGTTCGCCAGCCTCCGGCACCCACTGTCGTCCACGTCCACGACGTCCGAGGCGCCGGCCGCGGCCTCCAGCTGGCCGTCGCTCTCCGCGAGGCACATCATCGCCGTCGAGACGCGCAAGCGCTTGCTGCAGGACTTTGTCGGTGCCTGCCTGCTCTCGGTGCGCAGCCTGCGCCAGCACTGCCAGGTGCTGCCCGAGGCCTGCGCCGCCGCGTGCGAGATCGGCGTCGCGCTGCGCATGATCGAGGAGTTCCTCGGGCTCAGCTTCACGCGCTACCTGCATTTCCTCAGCGAGCGCGGCGTCGACGTCGAGCCGTAAGGCTAGTAGTTGGAGGAGAAGGAGGAAGGAGGGAGGAGACCGACTATCTATCAATCACTGGATCACCATGATGAACAACAACGCACATGCTTCGCTCTCCCTTTCGACATCCATGTCTCTCTCTCTATGTACATACACACTCGACGCGTTGACTCTACTGGGAGAACACGCTGCGCAGCGACTCGAGCAGGTCCAAGCGGATCTTGTGCCGCTCGTACACGATCGTGCCGGCGGCCTGCGCGTCGCCGGCGATGGCCGGCGGCGGCGGAGAGATCTGCAGCTTGTAGAAGGCGGGCACGACGTGCATGTCGAGCTCCGGGTCGCGGTTGAACCGGTTCGGGTGCTTCCACTCGTTGTACGAGTCGGTCACCTCGATGCGCACGAGCCGCGAGCGGGGCGGCGCGAACGCGTAGAAGGCATACTCGACCGGCAGCTCCGAGTAGCGGCAGTAGGGGCACCACGGACGGTTGTTGGCCTTGAAGCGGCCCGAGACCATGAGCATGAACGTCTTGACCGGGCTCGGCTCGCGTTTGATGGCGGCCATCAAGTCCACGTACGCGTCGTACCCGTTGACCGTGACGACCTGCTTGCCCGCCTTGGCCGCCGGCGTCAGGAACGGGTCCGGCCGGTCCTCGTTCCCGAACAGGTAGCGCAGGAAGACGTCGTACTGCAGCGTCTCGTGCACCATCATGCCCGAGGTGCGGCCCTTGGCGCCCTCCCACTTGAGCAGGCACGGCACGCCCTTGACGCGCAGGTCCGGGTCGTTGTAGAAGTCGTTCTGGAACTTCCAGTAGCGCTGCGAGCCGGCGAGCACCGTCACGAGCCGGTTGCGCGCCGGCGACGCCGCGAACACGCTGTACACGTGTTGCTTGGCCGCGACGCACTCGGGGGACCAGTCGTCCGGCCGGAACCGCTGGTCGCTGCAGACGAAGAAGAGGAAGAGCGACTCACCGGGCGGAGCCATGTAGTTCTCCAGAAACACCATCAGCTTGTCGTACCCGGCCACGACCTCGTGTCGCTCGCGGAACGGCACGAGCGCGCTGGCGGTCGCCGCCGCGGTCGTCAGCGGGATCGGCGGCACCACCGCCGCCGCGTCCTCCGCTTGGTCGCGGTCCGGGGCTGCGGTCGCTCGCGCTGCTTCCTTGACGACAAGCGCGACTGGCTTGTGGGTTGCATGCACTTTAGGCATGGCTGCAACGGGTTGCTGCGTCCCATGCGCCACCTTTGGCGCCTCCTTCTCAGCGTTTGGAGCGTCTAGTGGCGCTTTAGCCGCCGCATTGACAGGAGGAGGAGTGTCTATCTTGATCGCCGGCGCATTTGCGGCCACAGGCGTCGCCACGGGCGCCGCAACCGGGTCCTTAACCCCAGGACGGAGGCGCTTCGTCGCCTGGTCGACGGCTGCGCGCTGCTCCTGAGCCACGCGCTCCAATGCGCGCGCTGCTGTCTCGCGATGGCTGAGCGCTGGCTCCTCGAGCGTCGGGACCGCCGCGTCGCCGCCCACGCGGTGGCTGGCGCCGTCCGCCTGCTGCGCGCGGCCGTGCAGCTGCAGCAGGAAGACGCAGTACAGCGCGAACGCGGCGCCCACGACCCAGAGCACCGCGGAGCTGCCGCGCCGCGCGCCGCCGCGCCGCTCGCCCTTGCGCTTCATCCAGGTCGAGTCAGTTTTATTGTGGCCGTAAACAGACTGCATCAGAGTTGTTGAGAGGGACAACGGTTGGATTGACTTGAAAAAAGAATGATTTCATACAATTTCCAAGTCAATCCAACCGTTGTCAAATTACAACTCTGAATCAGACTCCGATTCATTATTTTAGAAACGGTAGAAACGATAGATACGTCCGTACTTACGTAATCATTCATGCACAACATTTTGGGGAGAATGTAGGTCGGTAATCAGTCAGCCGATACCCTGGAAGGCTCGCTGGAGCGGCTCGAGCAGGTCGAAGCTCTCGACGACGCGCTGGTACCTGGCCTGCGCAGCCCCCGGGCGCGGGTAGACGCGGTAGAAGGCCGGCGTGCCGCGCACGTTGAGCGTCGTGTCCCGCTTGAAGTCGTTGTCCTTCTGCTTCCACTGGCCGTAGGACGGGAAGGTCTCGACGAGCACGAGCCGCGCGCCGCGAGGCGCGTACGCGTAGAAGGCGTACTCGACCGGCAGCTCCGAGTAGCGGCAGTAGGGGCACCATGGCCGGTCGTTGCCGGCTATGCGGCCAGAGATTAGCATCAGGAACATGGGCTCGGCCGCCGGGTCGGCGTTGTAGCGCTCCATGTACGCCGAGTACTCTGCGTAGCCGCGCAGCGTCACGATCTCCTTCGTGCCGACGTCCTTGTGCGCCAGCAGCGGGTCCACCTTGTCCGTGTTGCCGAACAGGAACCGCAGCAGCTGGTCGTACAGCAGCGTCTCCTCGATCATCATGCCGGACGTCGCTCGCTTGGCGCCTGGCGCGCCGCCCTTCCACTTCATGATGCTGGGCACCGCTTTGACGCGCAGGTCGGTGTCGTCGTAGAACGGGTTCTTGGTCGTCCAGTCCTTCTTGGTGCCGGCGTAGACGGTCACGAGGCGCTTCGAGGACGGCGCCTTGGCGAACACGTCGTACACTCTCGCCTTGGCGTCCGCGCATAGCCGCCGCCAGTCGAACGCGCGGCCCTGCTCGTCGCTGCAAACGAAGAAGAGGAACAGCTCCTCGTCCGAGCCCGGCGCCGTCTTGTAGTTCGCCAGGTACTCGAGCGTCTCGTCGTACCCGGACAGCGTCACGTGCCGCTGGTCGAAAGGAACGATAGGTTGCGTCGGCGCACTCGTCGCTTTGTCGACTCGGGGAACTGTAGCAGATAGAGTGGCTGACGGAGCGACGGAGCGTATCCGCGTCTGGACTGGAGCCTTCGAGCGCTTCTCCTCCGAACCAGTGGGAGTAACAGAGCTGATCAGAGGCTGCACAGTCTCAGTGGGCCGCTGTGTGACTGTAGCGGCTTGCGCCTCGACGGCACGTGTCGGGTTGAAGCGCTCGGCATCTCGTCGCAGGTTGGAGCCTTGGTCTCCGAACGCTTCGGCGGCGGACTCTACTACTTCGGCGGCCTCTCGCTTGCCCTCCGCTGCCTGGAGGATGGCTCCGTCGACGAATGGCGCGCGCTCGGCCGCGCGCTCGTGCTGAGGCGCAATAGGCGAAGCGGCTGGCGCCCACACGCCCATGCGCACGAGGCCAATCCAGTAGAGCACCATGACCGCGCCGATGGCGATCGCCCACAGCCGCTGCCGCGTGACGCCGCCCAAAGCGCCGCCGCGGCTGCGGAATGAGCTCGTGAAGCTGCGCGGTCTCATAGCGACCGAGGGGGCGTCGGGATGGACACGCACGCGCGCTTAGAGCTTGCCACGCATGCAATGAGCTCCACGTCGAGGAAGTAGAGGTTGGTGATCCGGCTTGCTGAGTCGTCAACGCGATAGAAATGAGATGGTTATCTTAGAAATGATGGTGAATATGTTGAAAATTGTATGATGATGGAGCGATTAGCTTATTTCTATTTCTATTCGAGGTGTCAGACCGTTTCTAACAAGTGTCCAGTCTGCCATGCTGGAGCTCTGATACCCACGAGCTATACCGTGTTGAAGCAGTTGGCAGCGCTTCGAACGATCATCAAGCGTGTACCAGAATACTCCGTTTACAATACAGTAAGTAGCCTATCGTTAAAGCCATCACGCCGAGTCCTCGAACACGAGCCGCAGCGAGTCGAGCATGTGGAGCCGCTGCTTGACGCGCTGGAAGAGAAGCTCTCCGCCCGCCTCCGGGTACACTCGGAAGAACCAGGGCACGCCCTTGGGGTGCAGTGCCGGGTCCTTCTTGAACTCGTTGTCCGGGCCCTTCCACTGGGTATACAGCTCGTACGTCTCGACGATCAGGAACCGCGCGTCTCGAGGCGCGAACGCGTAGAAGGCGTACTCGAGCGGTAGCTCCGACTGGCGAGAGAACTGGCACCACAGGCGGTTGTTGGACTTCCACCTGCCCGACATGAGGATCATGAACAGCGGGTACGACTCGCCGTTCTCCTTGTAGCTCGCGACGAACTGCGAGTACTGCTTGTATCCCGTGACGGTCACGATCTCCTTGGTCTTGACGTCTGGCTGGGCAAGCCGCTCGTCCACCTGGTCCGTGTTGCGGAACAGGTACCGCAGGAACGGCTCCGACAAGACGCTCTCATCAATCATCATGCCGTAAGAGGCCGGCTTGGCGCCGGGCGCGCCGCCGTCCCACCGCATGATGCTCGGGACCGACTTGAGCCGCAGGTCATCGTCCTCATTGAGCATGTTGGGACCCTTCCAAGCCTCTTCCGGTCCGGCGTAGATCGTAACAAGGCGGTTGGTTGACGGCGACTTGGAGAAGATGTCGTACACGACCTTCTTCGCGTCCGCGCAGACCGGTTTCCAGTCGAACGCCGTCCCATTGGCATCGCTGCACACGAAGAAGAGGAACAGCTGCTCGTTCGAGCCCTCGGGGACGTGGTAGTTCGCGAGGTACTCGATGGTGGCGTCGTATCCAGAGATAAAGCTGTGTCGCTGAACCATTGGGACCGTCTCGTTCAGTGGTTCGACGTATTGGACCAGCCGGGAGTCGTCGAACCGGGCGGTCTTGACAGGCGGCAGTTCTTCCTGCTCCTCGACTGACACACCGTCGAGATCGCGGCCAAATGACGCGTCGGGCACTTGGTACAGCGCCTGCGTCTCCGCTTGTTCAGTTGGCTCCACCGCTGCCAAGTTGTTGAAATTGGATGCGTCCGTGAACTGGGGCGTCGTCTGGGGCGTTCCCTTGGCAGCAGTCTCCTTCCTCGAGCCGGTCAGCAGGCCGTCAAAGTACGAAGCGTCCGTAAACAAGTGCGCGTCCATCGGCTCCTCGGTCGCGACCGGCAACGCGTCGACGCCAGTGAACTCGTGAGCCGCAAGAGACGCGTCGTCATACACCGGAGCGTCGGTCGCGTCCGCCTTGACCGGCAGCGCGTCGGTGTCTGTGAACATGTGGGCCGACAACGGCACATCTTCCTCTAGTTCGTCCGCCTCGTCCTGCTTGACCGGCAGCGCGTCCATGTTTGTGAACTTGTGGGCCGCCAACGGCGCGTCCGTCTCAACCGGCGCGACTGGCTCTGCGTCGGTCGCTGGCTCGGTCTTCGCCTCGACGGCGTCCGCTTCGACCCGCAGCAGCCCCTTTGACGCGCCAGCATTCACCACGCTCGCCAGTCCGTCCGACAGTCCGTCGCCTGGGTTAGTGTTACTCGCCAGCGTCGGCGCCACCGGCTGCGGCATGGACGTGCGCGCCGCGTCAAAGAGCGCGGCGCGCTCAACCGCCTGCTGCGTCGGCACGTCCGTCGACAGCGACGCCCGCCAGAGCAGCGCCGCGTAGGTGACGACGAGCGTGCCGGCCGCGCCCAGCCACAGCTGGCGCACCGTGCGGCCGGCCCCGCGCTTGGGCTGCTTGCCGTGTGCTCCGCGCCGCTGGTCCATGACGTCTCGTCGGTCCGGCCGGCAGATGCCCAAATGAGGATCGCGTCTATAGACATGATCAGCGTATAAGACGTACGTTTACAACGTATAGTATGATTTGCTCCGACTATATTTCTCTGATTGGTGCAAACCCCCTGTTTCCGCCTTTACAACGCCGTATATAGCCAATCAACGTCGTCATCATCTTCTCCTTCGGACCAATCAAAACCGTCAACTCGCCGCCTGAGTGTAGTACAGCGCATGTAGGGAGGGAGAAGCGAGAGCGCTCTCATCTCCTGACCGGCGGGTGCCTCGTCATCGCTCGCCAGCTCTCTCTCTCTCTGTGTCTCTGTCGGCCCCTCGCTTACCTCCGCGCGTCCCTGGGCCCGATGGCGCCCGCTCCTCGCACCAAGAAGTCGCCGGCGCAGCGCAAGGCCGAGGCGGCGGCGGCCGCGGCCGCGGCGAACCGCCGCATTAGCCTCGTGCGCGTGCTGCAGCTGCTGCTGGCGCTCGCCGTGCTCTCCTCGGTCGCCTACATGTACCAGTTCGTGTCGGTGAGCGTGTCGCTGCGCACCGGGGCGGGCGAGGACTCGGAGGACGACGGCCGCGTGCTGCGCAACCGCGTGCTGGGCCACTCGACGTTCCGCATGCAGGGCTTCGAGGCGGCGCACAAGTTCGTGAGCGCGTACGACGTGGAGATGCAGGGCCCGCTGTACATGCTCTTCATGAGCGACGTGGGTGAGGACGGCAAGTACTGGTGCCCGGACTGCGAGAAGGCCAAGGCGCCCGTGTACGAGGCCTTCAACCGCGCGCCGCGCGGCTCCAAGCTCGTCGAGATCCGCGTCGGCCCGGAGCCGTACTGGGCGGACGAGATGAACGCGTTCCGGCAGAACCAGCTCTTCTACCTGGACCACATCCCGTCGCTCATGCGGTACGAGGGCGGCGGCAACTCGTCGACGATGCTCACGGAGCAGTTCTGCCAGGACCCGGCGCTGCTCGACTTTGTCTTCCAGGTCAAGAAGCCGGGGGCCGGGACGCCCAACAAGAACAAGGTGCTCACCATGTACACGCCCGACGAGGTGCAGGCGTACCTGGCCACGTACGACAACTCGTACCCGCTGTTCCTCTACTTCGTCGCGGGCTTCTACTCGTTCAACGGCCGCCTCTGGTGCGCCTACTGCGACCGCGCGGACGTGCCCGTCATGCACTACTACAACTACACGGCGCCGGACGCGGCCGTCATGATCCGCACGGTCGTCGCACCGACCTACAAGCTGTGGAAGAAGAAGAAGAACCCGTTCAAGCAGCCGGCCTTCCAGGAGAGCGTCGCGCCCGTGCGGGGCGTGCCCTTCCTCGGCTTCGTCAAGAAGGACGTGGCCGCGAACGACATCACCGTGCACCAGTTCCTGCCCGACTACACCGACACGGACAAGCTCAAGACCTTCTTCAAGAACAAGCCGCGCGGCCTGCGCGCCAACTAGCGCGCGGCCGACACCATGCGCAGCTCTGTGGAGAGTCCCGTGCAAGTAGATGATAATACCTTGTTGCTGTGTGTGTCTGTGTGGTGTGTGTGTGTGTGGACCGCTCCCCCCTGTCCGTCGCGCTAAATGTTGACGACGACCTGCACGCCGACGACGACGCTCGCGAACACAAAGGCGCTCCCGAGCAGCCACGAGTTCTCGGCGTCGCGCGTCTCGATCGGCGAGCGCATGAAGCACGCGTCGGCCCTCGCGCGCTCGACGAGCAGCTGGGCGTAGCACTGCACCCAGTTGACCCACGCGCGCATGGCCCACGAGTTTACCACGTCCAGCATGCCCGCGAGCACCACGAACCGCTGCTGCAGCGGCCCGAGCTCGCGCTGCGCGCGCTTGCGCTGCCGCGTCTGCCACGAGAAAGCGCCGGGCACGCCGAGCCACGTGCACGCGCACGTGAAGACGAGCTTGAGAGCGCACACGCGGAGGAACGGCGCGTCGGGCGTCACGTCCGAGAAGACGGCCAACAGCAGCACGTACGGCCAGATGCCAAAGTCGTACAGGTAGTCGAGCACGAAGCGCTTGGGCACAAGCATCTCGTGGTCCGCGCGCGCGGCCACGGCGTTCATCTCGCGATGGAATGCCGCCGTGCGGCTGTACTTGCGCGCCTGCAGTGGAAGCGGACTTCCTTTGCTTCGTGGAGACTCCACGCTTGGAGTCCTCACCGCAGGCTCGGAAGGCGACAGCAGGAGCATCGGCGGCAAGACGTCGCACTGCTGGTCGTCGAGGAACCGGTCGACGAGGGGCCGCAGCCACGCGTAGAACTGCGTCGGGTCTCCGTGGATACGCGAAAGGTGTTCGTTGCTCGCGCCGTCGTGCTGCGCCTTCTCGATCTTCTCTGCCTCCTTTCTGATGAGGAACAGCAAAATGCCGGCCATCTTCTTGATCCCGAAGTTGAGCATCGGCTTGGGGATCGCGCACTTGGGGTCGATGTTAGTTACGATGCTGGTGCGAGCATGCGTTCGCGACAGCGGCTCGACCAGCGCGCGAAAGCCGTTGATCTCCATGCGTCCGGCGCTCCAGCCTTTGCACGTCGGCACCTTGATGGAGCTTGGCAGCGACTCTTCCTCGACCGAGTTCCCCGCCATAAGGATGCAGCGACGCTCGTAGCACGCGTTGATGGCGCACACTTTGAGCACAGCGTCGCGCTGGAGCACGGGCGAGGAAATGCACAGGTACGGGACGTAGTCCGCGTGGCCGATCTGCTGCAGCACCAGCGACTGGTTGCAGAACGGGAACCAAGTGTGCCACAGGTCGATCTCGCGGAGCACTGCGACTGTGTTGAACAAGTCGACGCCTTGGACGGATCCGTCAATCTTCAGCCAGATGGACCCGTCTTCTGCTGGCTTCCAGTACGTCGTCACGCCAAAGTGCGACTGGCCGAACTGCCACCCGTCGTCGGCGCTCTCGCTGCTGAACTCGGCAAGTATATCCGCTCCAGCGGCTCGACGGTCTTTGATTCGTGTCACAAAGTCGCTGGCGTCAAGCATTGCCTTCTGCACAGTCTTGGCGGTTGCGGTCTCGACGCCAGTCGCTTTCGCTGAGCTAAGGAATGCCTCAATCTTCTCAATCAAGAGCGCGGCCGAGAAGATCCGCTCGTCCGCTTTGAGCAAGTGCACGTGCTGCCATGCCCACGACACGTTCTTGGCTGTGACGGTGACTGCGGAATAGTCCGGGAGGCACAAAGACGGCGACGCGTCCCCAAACTTCACATCTGATGCTGCGACTTCAGGCACGACCCCTGTGGTTACGGAGCCATCCGCCAGCTTGTCGATGCTTGCGATGGGCGCCGCAGCGTCGCTCAAAATGCTGTCGTCGGATGCCGCGGTCTTCAAGCTGTTAGGAGGGGAAGAGTCTGTCCGCGAGCTTGCCGTGCTACTTGTCACTGCGCCGTCATCGAATGAAAAGTTCCCCCATCGGAACGTGCCCGACAGACGTTTAGACAGCACGGTGCGGGCGGCGGCCTCGGCAACCCGATCTCCTTCCACGGCAAGAGCCGGCTTGAACGACACCACCCGGGAATCGTTATTGCGATTCAGCAAGTGCGCGATCTCCGCGAAGGTCAGATCCGACGCGTAGCACCCGTCAATCTCGTACAGCAAGTATCCCTGAGGAAGCATCACGTACTCAACACCTGGAGCTGTCGCCCCGCTGGAATTCGAGGCGTGCAGGCGAAGAGCCTTCTTGGAATACGCAGGCACCTTCGTGTCGTGCTTCAGTACTGCACTGACTCCCGCGGCTTCGTCCAGCGGACGCAGAGCGCGGAGCAGGTTGTGCTCATCCCGCGAGACCACGCACTTCATTACGCTCTTCGGCTCTTTGGATCGCCGATTCTTCATTTTCGGCGAGTGCTCGTCAGGGTACGAGAAGCCCAGCAAGAGCGGGCGTCTCGCGCGCTTGATCTCGCCCAGCACCTCGTTGAACTTGAAATCTGTCACGGGCACTCCGTTCACAGAGGTCACAACGACGCCGGGCTCAAGTCGGTGGCTGCACTTGTCGGCCTCGCTGCCCTTCTCGCAATACGCCACAAGCACCTTGTTTGAAAACAGGTCCGTTTCCAGGTGAAGGCCGACCTTTTGCTTCTGGAACTCGACAACGAAGTCGTCAGTGTGTGTCGTCGACTGGGCTTCTCGGCTGAAGCGTAAAATGTGTCTGTCGTTTGAACTCATGGAAATCGATTTCCGGAACACCCGTCGAGCTTCTCGGGACCGCGTTGACGATGAAATCTCCGGCTGAATCGTTAAGGCGATGCTCGGCTCACTGTAGGAGCTGTAGTTGTGCTCGCTGTCGCTTTCTGCCCGGAGTACTGCTCGTCGCTTCCTCGACATGAACAGTTTGCGCGGTCTTGTCAGGCGAAGCAGCTTTGACGCCTTGCTGGAAGTGGTGCTTTGAGATGATTGGGAGTCCGACAGATTCCCGTTGGAACCGATGGCGCTTCCAGACTGGCGTCGCCGTTTCTCGCTGCGGAAGCGAACAACCTGCGATGGGATGCCCTGGATCTCGTTGTCGTCCAGCTTCTTGATATAGTGGGCGTACTCCGCGCAGGCTGCACGCAGGTTGTTCATGAACGACGGCAGCATCGTGTGCAGCAGGAAGCTGATGCCGTAGTTTGGGATGCAAAAGTCCGTGTCGTCCTCGTACTCGACGTAAAAGTCGCAGGCGTCGTTGCTGCCGGAGCTCGCGCGGATGCACATGCGCAGCGCGTACGTCTCGACGCGCACGAGGCCGTTGCACTCTGGCGCCGAGGCGTGGTGGGCCGACTGGCAGACGACGACGAAGGCGTGCTCGTGCGCGAAGAACTTGACTCGGCGGTGGTACACGTAGTCGCGGTTCGACAGGGGCCACGGCAAGTTCACGGCCGCGTACATGACGTCTCCGTCGCACTTGCGGTCGAGCACCGAGAGCTGACGGATGTTCGAGTCCCAGCCCGCGCGATACCGCGCGTCCATGAGCGCGTTGAACAGCGTGTCTGCGGACACGGGGAGCCAGCCCTTGACAAAGTACACGGGCAGCGTCGACTGCTTCGGGGCCGGCCGGAACACCTCGAGGTCCTTCTCGGCGTAGATCGGCTCGCCCAGGCTCGTCCACCCCGCGTGCTCGCCCATGTCGACCGCATCTGCGTGCATTTCCCAAGTATCCGCATGAGAGAACGCCTCCAGGCAGTACTCTGGCGCGCCTACGCACCGTCCAGGTCGTGCTCGCTCAGCTCGGGGTCCGACGTGCGGTGCAGCAGCTTCTTCTGCTGCGGCTGCGGCGCTGGTGCCTTGACCGGCGCCGGGGTCAGCACGAACGAGCTCATAGCGTTCCGCCTGTTGCTCGGCCTCGCTCACGGCGACGAGTATCCGCCAGCGACCCTGAGCGCACCGCGGAAGTTCTAGAAATACGCGCTTGGCGGCTATTGGCGAGCTGCCGCCGGGTTCTTTTTCGCGTCCCTTGGCCGCGGATGTTTCAACGTCTGCTCCGCTCCGCCGCGGCGCTATTTCCGTCGGGACGAGCCAGTCCGCGCACGCACTCGCCCTGCTCAGGCCCTCAGTCCCTCAGGTGATCGGGCGGTCCGTGCGGCGGCCTGGAGGCGCGTCAAGCGGCCGTGTCGAGCGATCGGCGGCGTCCCGTCGCCTTGTTTACCTTTCGCCGCGCGCTTGATTGTGCCGTCGCTTTCCTCGTATTGCGCGCATAACGACCATCACTCTGGTTCGGTCCGGCGTCGGTCGCGTGACGCGACTCGTGTAGCGAAATGGGTTATTATCGGAAACTGACTTGAAGGATTCCGGTTTTTTGCATTTGTCTGGCACGAGTGGCGTTGCCTTTTATCAAAGTGGCCGAAAGCTTTGGTAGAAATCGGCACTTATGGACCAGCAGCAACTTCAACGTGTCACTAC
The DNA here is from genome assembly GCA_023338025.1 of Phytopythium oedochilum. Taxonomy (NCBI): domain Eukaryota; phylum Oomycota; class Peronosporomycetes; order Pythiales; family Pythiaceae; genus Phytopythium; species Phytopythium oedochilum. The sequence continues at coordinate 51,654 of JAADXX010000087.1, forward strand.
GAGAGCAGGTTGATGTTGAGGCGCGAGAGGTCGCGGAAGGAGAGCGTGTCCGGGTACACGAGCCGCGCCATGGCCTGTACCTCGTGGCCGTGCACGTCGTACACGTAGATGTTGCGGTAGCGCAGGCGCAGCAGCTTCATGAGCAGGATGGGCGCCAGGTCGGCCGTGGCCACGAGCAGCCGCTCGTGCACGACCACGAAGCCGCACGAGTAGACGCCGTCGGCGGACGCGAACGTCATGCCCTTGACGACGCGCGCGCTCTCGTAGTCGCACAGCACGCCGTACCGGCGCGCGAGCTCCACGCCCGTCGCCAGCTCGAACTGCGTGTAGCTCGAGTGGCGCTGGGGCTGCTCGCGCGACTCCGAGTCGTCGCCTACGCTCGAGTGGTTCGACATGCGGGTCGAGTTGCTCAGTGCCTGAGGAGCGCGCTTGCGGTGCTTTTCGGGCACTAGAGCCCGCCACGCCTTCTGGATCAGAGCGATGGCCACCAGCAAGGTGAGCATGAGGAACAGCGGGAACAGCACGATGGCGATCAGCGCGCCGTCCTTGCGGCGAAGCTCGTGCGCGCTCCAGAGTCCCATGGGAGAGATCCCGCTGGTGTCCATGTCGGTCTGGACGACGCCGAGCGCGTAGTCGTCCTCCGACTTCTTGATCAGAACGTCGGTGAGGCTCGGGAACGACACGAGGATGGGCTTGGTCAGGCGAAAGCCCAGCTCGAACAGCAGCATGGCCAGCGGCGGGTCGATTCGCTCGTGCAAGGCCTTGCCTGCGAGGCCCGCGGCCATTAGGAACACCGTTATGAGGTCCGCGTGCAGCACCGACACGTGCACGAAGATCTCCTCGACGTCCGAGATGTGGTTCGCTACCGACATGCAGTACTCGTTGAGCACCCAGACGCCGTCAATGGACCACGCGACGAGCACGCAGCAACCTCGCAGCATGAGCGTGTTCGTGATGGCCGAGAAGGCGTCCCCAACCCAGATCTTGCCGCCCTGCCAGTTGCGGCTGACGACGATCGTCAGGATCACGATCTGCGTGAACGTCTGGATGTCAAACACCAAGTGGATCAAGTGCAGCCACGACCAGGTGTTCTGGGTCACGGGCACGCCGAGCCAATGCATGTTGCTGATTGCACTCAGCGGGTCTGACGGGAGCTCCCAGACTTCCTGGTTAATGTTCGACTGATAGGACGGCGTCTTCCAGTAGAAACCCGTGCGGCAGGTGGTGAGAACAACCTCGGCGGCCTCGGTTGCATCGCGCGGGATCACCCGGAGCTTCCAGTGCGAGTCCACGGTCGTATCCAGGTACTCGTACGCCTGGTACTTGAGCTTCTTGAACGGGAATCCAGGCGAGCCGAGGAAATGGTAGCGAGTGTCTACACTGCCAGCCGATACGTCAAACAGCACCGCCAGCGTCGCAGCTCCGAACGGGCCTCTCTCATCCTGACTCGGCACTTCGTACACCTGGTTGGACATGGTGATCACAATCAAGGCCACCTCGTCCGCTCCGTGCAGCTCCGGTCTCGGAGATCGGTTGCGGACGAGGTAAAAGATCTTGGCGACCGACGTGTCTCCGTACACGATGGCCTCACTGGAGCAATCGACGACCGGCAGTATGAGTTCGCTAGCCGCGCCGCCAAGGAACGTCACGTTATGCGCTGTCCCGCGGACAATCTCGGCGTACACTAGCCGCAGGAAGTCGTTGCTGTAAATCGTGTCGGACGAGGAGGGATGTGCGCACTGTAAGAAGGAGACGTAGCCGTCCTGGTCGATGTACATGGTGTCTTCCCGAGCCGCCGTCTGGGCTCCAAGGAGCTGCTGTACCAGCGGACTGTCACGGATGGCAGCCGAGCCAACGTGCGTTCCGATCATCGCGGTGGTGTACGATGACGTGGAGCCGAGGTGCGGATTTGGTACCCCAACGAGCCCCTCGAACGTCGCGATCACACCTTCGAGTGCGATGATCAGGTACAGCACGGCAGCACCAAGCGTGACAACTCGGTGGAGGATTTGCAGCAGCTGTCGCTTGGGCAGACGCGCCAACGTGGCCAGGTTTGCCTTGATGGAGTGCACTGTCGGTGCATTCCTCGACATGACAGAGATGGCTGGGCGAGCGACGCCATACGGTACAACGGCGCTAGCGCCGGTGAGTCCGTTGCGCAGCCGCGCAAGGCTGTTGCGGTGCCATGACGTCTGGGCGGTCAAAGCGATCGGGCCGTTGCGCAGCGTCTTCCACCGGGCCTTGGTAGGCAGCACGCGCTTCTGATTGGCGGCCTTGACGGCCTCGACGATGCCTCGACGCACAGACATCGCCAGGTGCTAGAGCGTCACGTGAGCGGGCGATGCACATCAACGTGCTGGTTCGAAGTGCCGGGCGACCTCAAAGAGAGCACGACGTCGACTGGAGGAGGGCAAGCAGTGTTTATTTGAAGGAGAGACCACCAAAGATATCCTAGCATCATGAGCCGCTATTTCTGTGCGATGGGCCAAGCAGGCGTCATCACACTGCAACTTGGACTGGCTAACATTGAAGTCGCCCTATTGTTCGGGCCTATAACACCTACCTAGACTACAGCTAGGCCGGTAGGTCTCCTTGGTGCGGGCTTCACCAATAGGCAGAGCGCAGGGCGTCTGCCAGTTCTCCAGCTTCCTCGCGCCATTTGGGTCGAAGCGACCGCAGCCGAACGCACGCTGGCTCCCGCGTCGCCGTCCGGACGAGCTCCTGGACCTCGATTCGCTGCTTCGACCGTTGCGCCTCCCGCTTGCCCACCGACGCTTGCGCCGATGG
>JAADXX010000870.1:0-11367 GCA_023338025.1 Phytopythium oedochilum
CACCGGACTCATGTTCGAGAAGTACAACGCCAGCGAGCCGGGCGGCCTCGGCGTCGGCGGCGAGTACTTCCCGCAGTTCGGCTTCGGCTGGACCAACGGCGTCATCCTCAAGTTCCTCACGCAATACCAGCACCTGCTCGAGGACTGACACAGTGAATGACATGATGACATTGTTGTTGTAGACGCTGTGGATGTCGGACGCGCGGCTTTAGCGTTGCAGGGGACGAACGGGTCGTCACAGACTGCAAGTGTGACCCAAGTTGAAGTGCGAATGGCTACACTCTATTTGACATAACATGTTATTTACTGGACGTGTCGTTATATGTTAAATTCTGTGTGTGTTCATCGTTTGTATTGGTTGAAATTACAATAGAAGAAGATATATTTTTGTCAAATGCGGTGCGCGTATCCGAATGCTTTTCATCCAATACAAACAGCGAATAACTCGACACATGACGGCGGACACGTCGGCGATGGCGAGCGTGGCGGCGAATGGGCCGGCGAGCGGCATGAACGGGACGCTGTCGACGTACGACAAGACGCTCATCCCGCCGCTCAACTTCTCCATGGTGGCGTCCGGCGTCTACCGCTCGGGCTTCCCCAACAAGAAGAACCACGCGTTCCTGCAGCAGCTCGGGCTCAAGTCGGTGCTGTGCGTCGCCTCCTCTCTCTCCATGCGCGCGTCGCTCGTGGCCGAGCGCTCGGTGCTGACGGCGTCGATCGTTCGGTGTACCGGCTTGGCTGTGGACAAGGTACCTGTGCCACCAGGAGCACCAGCCGGAGAACGTGGCGTTCTTCAAGGAGAACCGCATCCAGGTGTACCAGTGCCCTATCGACGGCAACAAGGTGCGTTCGTCGTTGGCGGATGCTGCGGGTCATCCTGACCTGACCTGACCTGACCCGCGTCGCCGTCGCCGTAGGAGCCGTTCATCAGCATCAACCCGGACTCCATGGCCGACGCCTTGCGCCACCTCCTAGGTACGTACGCGCGCTGTCGACGCATCGGTCGCGGCGGTACAGTCGCTGGTAACACGCTTGGGGTCTACAGATGTGCGGAACCACCCGATCCTCGTGCACTGTACCAAGGGAACGGTGCGTGGTGCTGCCCAGGGCGAGCTGTCCCCGCAGGTAATGGAGGCTTACTGACGGGATCTCTCTCTCTCTCTCTCTCTCTCTCTCTCTCTCTCTCTCTCTCTCTCTCTCTGCTGTGCACCTACTGCGCGCACCCAAAGCACCGCACGGGCTGCGTCATCGGGTGCATGCGCAAGATGGAAAACTGGTCGCTCACGTCCATCATCGACGAGTACTGCCGCTTCGCCGGCCCGCGCATGCGGCTGCTGGACCAGCAGTTCATCGAGTTCTTCATGCCCACGGTCGAGTACGACGAGCGGCAGAAGCCCGAGTGGCTCAAGCGCAACCACTCGGCGTACTCGGCGCCAGCTCTGCTCTGACGCACGGGCCGACAATAAGAAGGCGCCTCCATTTCCCTTATTCGCGCGGAGAGCTAGCTTATTTGGACCTCCATGCAACATGCAGCCACGCACAAGACGAAACAAGAGACGCACTTGAAAACCGGAGCCGATGGACCGTCACGACCTGCTAGCGGGTCGTCGCCGTCGATGCCGAGTCGTACAAGCACTGCGGGTCCAGGAACGTGAGCGCGAGCTGGTTCGACTGCGGCTTGAACACAGGCGGCCAGGTCTCGCGCACCGAGCCATTGGCATCGACAGGACCGGAGGTGCTGCCGCTGCTAGTGTCCGCGACGTGGGTGGGGAGCAGCACGACCGCGACGCGGTCGTTCGTGTGGAGCGACAGCACGCGGTCGACGCGCGAGATGCGGCGCTTGTTGTCGTACATCTGCACTAGTGTCGACTCCACCAGCGCAGTCGTGGCCGCCGCGCCTTGACTGTCGTCGTCGCTGTCCGGTGAAGACTCGACCTGCAGAGCCATGCGCATGTTTCTCTCGTGCGTAGTGTGCGCGTTCACCTGGTACGTGCCGGTCTTGAGGACGGTAATCGCGGTCACACGGCCGCCCGTGTCGTCCGCGTCGGCGTGATAGAACTCCTTGTCGATAGACACAATGGCATCCCAGTGCATCGCCGACTGCTGGGTAAGCCGGATGGCCTCGGCGACCCGCGGCATGAACGCAGCCAGCCAAGGCGACTGCACAACGACGATAACAGTCGGGGCGAGAGGGTCTTCACCTTTGCTCTCCGCCTGTCGGTCCTTTGAGGCTGGACTCGCGCTGGAGTTGTGGGTAGTATCGGATCCCTCGCCCCCTAAGGTGGCGGCATCCGTTCTAGCAGAGGAGTGCTGCGCCAGCTCTGCTCTCAGCTGGGACACTTGCCCCTCTAACTTGGTAGCTTGGATCTTCAGCTCAACCACTTGCAGCTGCGACGCCGACCCGAGCTGCTGAAGCGCTAGCTGGCCTGCTTTCTCCTTTTCGGCCAGCGCTTGCTGCAGCGAATCGCGCTCACGCTCGACAGCTTCCACGCGCGTCTTGAGCTCGTCGCGATCTCGGAGTGTGGCTTTCAGCTGCTCATCAGCATCGGCCAATCGCACTTTCACTTCCTTGAGCTCAGCCACCAGCGAGACGACCTGCGCGTGGGAGCTTGGTACGCGCTTCATCGGGAAGTTGTGGTCGCACCGCCAGAAGTCGAAGCATGGGAACGCGAAGCGAAGCGTCACGGGGACAGCGTGTCTCGAAGCTGCTGGCGCGCGGACGTCTTGGGAGAAAGCCTCCGCATCGCTGGAGCTCCCGATGAGCTCAATCTTGCCGGTATCCTCTTTAGAGTCGGAGAAGGTGCCCGAATTTACAACGACGATCCCCGGGAGAGCGCGCAGACAGCGCAGCAGCGCCTCAATCACAGCCGTGCCTGGAATCACCTGCTGTGCGTTGCCCGGGAGCTCCTTCACATCTCGAAATGTGCACTCCAGGCGATCGTGAGATCGAGTGTTCTCCAGCACGATGCACGTCGCGCCATTGCGCTGCGTAGCTACCAGAACGTGGTACTTGTGACGGCTCGAGTCTTGTGGGAAGACCACATCTCGCAGCTCCAGCAACGTTGCGGACAGATCGGACGACTTGGATACCTCGGTCGCCGGCTCCTCGGTCCACGATGAGGACGTGGCGGTTGACGTTGTTGGGGAAGGTGTTAGTGGCGTCCGCACCGGGCTTGAGGAAGGCTCGTAGTCCCCCGCCGTTGGCGGTGTGTCTGCACTATCGAAATGGTCCCCGGACTCCATCTCGTCGCCTTCAAACGAGTTGTCTTGAGGGGACGGCGACAAGAACGAGTGACGTGCTGGTCGTGAATGTGACGACGGCACGGAAGCACTTCGCCGCGAAGTATCCGAGTGCTTGGCCGACCGTGTGGAGCTGTCCCCGGTCGGTGTTGATGGGACAGAGCGTCTGCGTTGTGCGTTAGGATCTCGGGAGCTTGTGGGCGGTCGTCTTGGCGGTGACGCCCCGTATTCCTCGGCTCCGAGGCTGAAGTCATCGTCGTCAAAGCAGGACTCTGCCGACACCGAAGGCGACCGCTTGGAGTGCTTGGGTGGCCGCTTGTCAGCCGATGACTTGACGCTGCCCTGCTTTCTTGTGTGATCCGCGGACACCTCGTGTCTCCTAGAGTCTCCATGCTCGTGATGCCTAGCCACTCGCTTCTTCTTGCTCTTGGACGTACTGAGCAGTGGACGAGAGGGCTTTTCTTGGTGCTGCTCTCGCTTCCGCTCTCGGTAGCTCGAGTCCTTGGCATGGAACTTACCTCCGGCAACAAATGCCGACGCGTGACCTCCTTCCACTTCGTCGTCCAGCTCCTCTTCGTCCTCTTCGTATTCATTTTCATCCTCTTGGTTCTCCGAACTGTCGTCATCGCCAAACACACTAGAGTCCTCTTCTTCGTCTGCTTCGTCGTCGTCGTCATCGGCGGGGTCGTGGAAGCCGCCTCGTTCATCGTTACCGGTCCACGACTCGTCTCCAGACGTGCTGCTGCTGCTCACGCTGAGTCTCCGCCGCCTGCTTCGCCGGTGACCGCGGTCAACGCTTCGGTCCGCGTCGCTTCCGCTAGAGTCCGAGCCGTTCGAGCTCGAGCCGGACAGGAGCGAGATGGGGTCGTCCATCCGAGACCCGCGGCGCTTCTTCGACTTGCTAGTAGCGCCTCTTGCGCTCGACCGGCTGCTGGCAGCGCTGGCGACACTGCTGCTGCGGTCGCGGTCAGGCCGCCGCTGCCGCTTCCGCGACGCCTTGCGGCCTCTATCCTGCTCGTTATCGGCGCTCCCGGCCGACTGCTGCTGGCTCAGGAGCACTTCCTGCACGTGCGAGGGCGAGGCGACGCCCAGCGGCTCGTCGACGGGCTCGCCGAAGATGCGCATGCGGAGTCCGTAGCTGACGAGCTCGCGCTCGCCCAGGAAGAAGTCCTCGCCCTGGACGCCCGTCTTGACGCTCTTGCCCGGCTTGACGTAGTAGTGGTCGTAGCTCAGCTCGTGGCCGTTCCTGGAGCTCCACCCCTCGTCCCGGAAGTGCGCCCAGACCTTCTTGAAGCTGTAGTCTCCGTGCGAGAGCTCTGCGGCAGCCACGGGCCGAGCGGTGAGGCGCTAGGACGGAGCAACCAGCCAGCCAGCCGATATCGGATAGAACACAAATAGGACGCACCGCTGCGCATGAAGCGCTCCACCACGCCGTCCTGCTTGTCGCGCGCACGCTGCTTGGACTCGGACTTAACCGAGCCGCTCTCGGACACGCTGAAGGACGGCGCGCGCCGCCGGGTGCGCGCGGGCGGCGACGGCGGCGGCGGCGAGAAGGAGCCCATGCCATCCACGGAGACCGGCCTCGCGGTTCACAAGTGGGTTTCCCCCGTTGCGGTTCGAAAGGCGAGGTATAGTTTATCCAAGTCACTCTGCCGCCGCCCTTCCTGTTCAAACCGATTTTTACGACTCGCGCTCTGTTACGCTTCGACTAAGTGCGATATAATGATCGACAAACGCGGCTAAGTGCGGTTCAAGACAAGCTACTGCAACGAGTTCCACGGACGGACGCGTGTGGATTCGCTTTGGTATTGTTGTTAGGTGGTCCGTCCCACACGCACACTGCCGCTCATGCAGGCGTTCTCCCTACCGCGTGGGCGGCCGCAAGGCTGCAGACCCGCCGGCGCTATGACCCGCGAGCGCTCCGCCTCCGCCGCCTCGTCACAGCGCCCGACAAGCCGCAGCCGATCGCGGGACGCGACCGCGAAGCGCGAGGCGGCAGCTTATGCCTGCGCCTTGTACGCCGATCCGTCGCCGAACTTCTCGACCCAGTCCTTGTTGGAGAACGGGGCGCCGGGCCACGCCTTCTGGAAGTGGTCCTCCGGCTTGAACGACGACGGGTCCTCGATGCGCTCGACGAGCTTGTGCTTGAACTTGCGGATCAGACCCTGCACCGGCCACGCGGCGGCGTCGCCCAGCGCGCAGATCGTGTGGCCCTCGATCTGGCGCGAGATCTCCTCGAGCATCGGGATCTCCTCCAGGTCGGCGTCGCCCGTCTCCATGCGGGTCAGGATCTTCTCCATCCAGCCCGTGCCCTCGCGGCACGGCGTGCACTGGCCGCAGCTCTCGTGCGTGTAGAAGTGCGACAGCCGGCGGATGGCGCCGACCATGTCGACGCTCTTGTCGAAGATCGTGACGGCGGCCGTGCCGAGGCCCGAGCCGCCGCGCATCTTGAGGTCGTCGTAGTCCATCATGATGTCCTGGCACAGCTCCTCGTCCAGCACGGGCACCGACGAGCCGCCGGGGATGCACGCCTGCAGGTTCTCCCAGCCGCCGCGCACGCCGCCGCAGTGGCGCTCGATCAGCTCGCGGAGCGTGATGCTCATCTCCTCCTCGACCGTGCACGGGTTGTTCACGTGGCCCGAGATGCAGAAGAGCTTCGTACCGTGGTTGTTCTTGCGGCCGAGGCTCGAGAACCACGACGCGCCGCGGCGCAGGATCGTCGGCGACACCGAGACCGTCTCCACGTTCGTCACCGTCGTGGGGCAGCCGTAGAGGCCCGTGTTGGCCGGAAAGGGCGGCTTGAGGCGCGGCTTCCCCTGGCGGCCCTCCAGCGATTCGAGCAGGCCCGTCTCCTCGCCGCAGATGTACGCACCAGCGCCGCGGTGGAGGTACACGTCGAAGTCGTAGCCGCTGCCGCAGGCGTTCGTGCCGAGGAAGCCCTTCTGGTAGGCCTCGTGGATGGCCTCCTGCAGGATCAGCGCCTCGTTGAAGAACTCGCCGCGGATGTAGATGTACGCGGCGCGCGCGCGCATGGCGTAGCCCGCGATCAGGCAGCCCTCCACAAGCTTGTGCGGGTCCTTGCGCATGATCTCGCGGTCCTTGCACGTGCCCGGCTCCGACTCGTCGGCGTTGACCACGAGGAAGTTCGGGCGCCCGTCCGTCTGCTTGGGCATGAACGACCACTTGAGGCCGGACGGGAAGCCGGCGCCGCCGCGGCCGCGCAGGCCAGAGTCCTTGATCTCCTGCACGATCCAGTCCGGGCCCATGCACAGCAGGTCCTTGGTGCGGTGCCAGTCGCCGCGGCGCAGCGCGCCGTCCACGCGCCACGTGTCCTCGCCGTACACGTTCGTGAAGATGCGGTCCTCGTCCTTGAGCCCGCCGTAGACGCGCGTCATGGCCGCCGGCTCCTCCGCAACCTGCGCCGCGTCGACAGACGAGGAGAGGACAGGGCGGGGGACGGAATCCAGAGCGTCGGTCAGTCAGTCACCGGCCAAAGCGTGCGCGCCACGAGCGAAAAAGGACGCACCGCGTTGAGCGCCGCACTCGTGCGGAAGCCGCGCGCTGTCGGCACGCACGGACAAGAAGGGGAGGGGGGAGGAGAGAGCAGCTCGTCAGTCATCTGATGCGTGGCGCGAGGGAACAAGACGGACGGATCTGCGCGCGTCGTACCCTGAGAGGCGACGCGGGCCGCCACGCGCGAGACGCTCGTCTTCATGGCGCTCGGTTCCCTTTCCGCTCGCGGTCGCTTTTTCCCGAGTTCCCTCGCCCCCCCCCGACCACACACAACACAGGACCCCCGGAAAGCCGCACATCAATACCGGAAGAGAACCGGTAATCTGCTAGTACCGGTTCATAACCGATATTTTACGAATGATAGGGGTATTAAAAATCCGTGTTTTTGGAGCTTTAGTTACTCCAAAGTTACACGGGTTTTTCGTATGTAACTTTTTGGTGCGGGTTTTTCAAACAAGTTTACTCAAGTTTCAAAAGTTACGCACCAAAGTTACAAAGGCTGTTGGAGAGTTTGTTCGCTTGAACAGTTTTTCCTGTGCAACAGAATATCTACAAGGTTACTGTGTAACTTCACCAAAAATCGCTCTATTACTAGCCTCTCGTTCGCGCGAGATGGGCTCTCGTTACAGCACCATTATTAGGTTACAAAGTACCCCTACCGTTTCGCGCCAAATGTAGCTCGTCGTGGTCAACCCACTTATTGCATTCGCGTGGCCTCTCGTGTCACTTCGAGTCTCCATGGGCTCCGCTGCGTTCCCTCCGCCTGCCGCCGCCGCCGCCGCCGCGCTCGACACGGCTTCGCCCATGGAGGTGGACGACTCGGCGCGGCCGCCGCTCGTGACCGTCTTCGACTGGGACGACACGCTCTGCCCGACCTCGTGGATGCATCGGCGCGGACTGCTGCTGGCCGGCTGCGCGGCGCTCGACCTGTCGCCAAGCGAGCGCGCGCGGCTGGCGCAGCTCGAGGACGGCGCGCTCGCGCTGCTGCACCACGCGGCGGGCCTGGGCCCCGTGGTCGTCGTCACGGCCGCGCGCGCGCACTGGGTGCTCTCGAGCGCCGCGCGCTTCCTCCCGCGCGTGCACGCGCTGCTGACGGCGGCGCCTCCGGCCGGCCGGCTCGAGCTCGTCTCGGCGCGCGAGTGGTACCTCGCGGCCGTCGCGGAGAGAGGCGGCGGTGTCTCCGGCGCCTCCGACCCGCTCGCGTGGAAGACGGCGGCGTTCGAGGCGCTGTGCGGCCACCTGCAGGCGCGCCGCGGCCAGCGCACCGACCTCGTGTCCGTGGGCGACGCGCCGTACGAGCGCGAGGCCTGTGCGCGCATGGAGCAGCGCGCGCCCGCGCTCGTGCGCAGCAAGACGCTCAAGCTGGTGGCCGCGCCGTCGCTGGACGAGCTCGCGGACGAGCTCGCCGTGGCGCTCGCCGTGTTCGACCGGGTCTGCCAGCACGACGCGCCGCTGCACCTCGAGGTGACGCGCGGCTGGCCTGGCGCCGCGCCGCTGCAGCTCTCGCAGGTCTCGCTGGCGCTCCGGCTCGGCCTCGGCGGCGGGTCGCTGGACGCGCACAGACACGCGGACTACGCGCGGCCCGGGAGCGGCGCGATGGAGTCGGCAGCCCCGCTCGTGTCGCCCATGCAAAGCGGCCGCGGCTGAGCGGCACCCCCCTGGATATATACTAAGTCGAACATGTATTTACCGACGTCAGTGTGCGGCTTAGGCGCCGTGGGCGCCGCGGGCGAGCGCGAGCGCGGCGTCGGCGTCCATGAGGCGTCCGTGCTCGGTGAGGAAGCGCAGCAGCACGCCGTTGGACCAGCCGAAGCCGAGCTGCGGCACGTACTCGCCGCCGCTGCCGATGCCGCCGAGCTCCGAGGCGTTGTACTTCTCGAACATCTGGCCCGTGCGCGTCCACGCCGCGTAGCCCGCGGCAACCGACGCCTCGACGAGCTGCTTGGCGATGGCGCGCGCCTCGGGCAGCCGCGTCGCCAACAGGCCCTCGACCAGCCGGTCCTGCTCGGGCGGCCACGCGTTTGGCGCGTCCCACTGCTGCCCGGTCGCGCGCGTCGTGGTCTGCGCGCCGCCGCGCAGCACGAGCCCGGAGCTGGCGAGCGACGCCACGGCGCTCGCCACGCGCTCGCGGTCTCGCTCCGCGTCGAACGCGCGCGCCCACAGCGGCGAGTAGTCCGACACGGACGCCACCGCCGAGTGGCGGCGCTCTCGCCACCAGTAGTCCTTCCAGGCGCCGAGCGCGTCGCTCCACAGCACCGCGTCCATCGCCTGCTTGCGCCGCGCCGCCGCGAGCGAGAAGCGCGCCGCCGCGTCCCCGTCGCCCAGCAGCGAGTGGAAGCGCGCGAGGTTCGTCTCGACGCGGAACAGCGCGGCGTTGAGCTCGACGGGGACGACGCGCGAGGTCGCGATGGACCGCAGCGAGCTCCCGTCGGCGAGCCAGCGGCTGGAGAAGTCCCAGCCGCTCTCGGCCGCCGCCACGACCTCGTTGTAGAACGCGCGGCGGCTCTCGCGCTCCTCGCTCTCGCTCTCGCTTTCACTCGTGTGGCCGCTTGAGGCGCGGCCCATGCGCGCGTGGAGGAAGTCTTCGCGGAACGACTCGGGCCGCGGGGCGTCCGCGCTCGCGACGTATCGGTTCAACGCGTACGCTGCGTCCGAGCCCGGCGGCTGGACGGTGACGAGGCTCGCGTTCTCGCCGCGCCGCATCCAGAAGCCGTACTCGCGCTCCAGCAGCGGCAGCGCGGCGCCAAGGTACTCGATGTCCCAGTCGCTGTCGCTGTCCCAGTCGCTGTCGCTGTCGCTGTCACTGGTGTTGCTGTGCGCCACGAGCCGCACCATGTCCGAGAGCAGCGGCGGCTGCGAGCGCGTGAGGTAGTAGACGCGGCCGCCGTTGGGCACGAAGCCGAGCTCGGCCACGTACTCGAGCAGGTTGTTGACCACGCCGCGCGCCGTGTCGCGCAGCCCGCTCACGAGCAGGCCGTGCACGATCCAGTACGAGTCCCAGTAGTAGCTCTCTCGGAAGCGGCCGCCGGGCACGACCAGCACGTTGTACCGGTGGCCGGCCGGCCGCGCGAGCGGCGAGCGAGTCGCCGATGCCACGGGCTTGGGGTGCAGGAAGGAGCCCACGACGCCGTCGATGGGCACGCGGCCGAGCTGCTTCCATATCGCGTGCACCTCCAGCGCCCACGCGCGCAGCGTCGGGTGCTCGATGCGCGCGATCCGCGCGGGCTGCGCGCCGTCCCGGAAGTCGCGCGGCGCCGCGGGCTCCAGGTCGGCGCCCGGCGGGTCGAAGTGCGCGGCCACGAACCGCTCGAGCTGCGCGCGCCAGTCGCCCGCGCCGAGCCGCGCGCGCCGCGCCAGCAGCGCCGGGAAGGCGGCCAGCACCGCGTCCGCGCTCGTGGACGCCTTGAGCGGCATGTCCACGAAGTGCTTGCTGTCCTCGAACAGCGCGGCGAGCTGCACCTCGCGCAGCAGGTCGCCCGAGCAGTAGATCTGCGCCAGCTGCTGCCGCGACGGTGCCGAGGACGGCGAGGACGCCGAGGGCGAGGACGCCGGCATGAGCTGCGGGCCAGGAGCGACCTTGCGCGCGGCCGCGAGCTGCAGGAGAGAGACGGCGCCCACTGCCGCCGCCCACGCGCCGCGGACCACGGCGACCATCACTCTCGACTAGATCCTGCTGCTGGATGCGAACGTACGTCCAGGGTGAACAAGATGCACGCGCTCTGCGGGAGCTCCTCTCGCCTGCTCGTTCTTAGTCGAAGCCGGTGATAAGGTAGTCTATAGACAATGATAAGAAGAGGGAGAATGGGGGAATTGTCGCGGCGCCTTTCGCAGACGGTATGGTGGCGCTGCTCTCTCGACTGTCTAGCCGTGGATCGTGTTGATAACCGGGTTATACAAGCTGTGCCGACAGCTTCAACTAACAATGGTGGCACTCGTCTCTGTTCTTGATTGAGAGAGTTCGAGGCGCTTGAAGTGCAGCTCGCGGCCGGCGGCTCATAGGGTCTGGTAGGTGGTCGCGGTCTGCTCGGCGCTCTCCGTGGTTTTGTCCGCCGTCGTAGCGGCTGTGGTCGTCGGGTTCTGCGTCCCGGTGCCGAACCAGCGGCCCATCATGCCGGAGAACGCGCCCATCATGCCGTTTGGCTCGGAGAGAGCGCCGGGACACGGCGTCGCCACCCGGTCGTCCTCGCACGGCATCGGCGCCGAGTCGTAACCCCAGAACGCGGCGTCGGCGGAATCCGGGAGGCTCGCGCAGAGCACCAGCGCGGATGCAACCGAAAGACGGGCGAGCCACTTCATCGATTCGGGCGACTATAAGGTACACAACTAGCGAAGACTGGGACCAACACGGCCGAATTTGGAAATGAGCGGCCATCCAGGCGAATGAACGCCTCGCGCTTGTCTTTAGCGCTCGCCTGACCGCGGCGACACGAAATGGCATCGCTTCAACCGCAATTGGATTCAAAATATCGTATGCATTTTGGCTTGCTATGCGTTCAAACAGTACTAAAAATCTCAATTTTCGTATTAACTTGCATTACACGATGGCTATGAACTAAATCATAAAGGCTTCACAACTCACCGTCATCGTCATCGTCCCGCGCTAAAGGTTGA
>JAADXX010000871.1:0-11321 GCA_023338025.1 Phytopythium oedochilum
AGGCCGTTGGATCTGGGAGTGGCGTTGAAGAAGCTGACCTGGAAGGTTGCAGTCTGCAACGGGATTGGACGCCTTAAATAATGATCTATTCATCCTGTTCTGTGGCCGCACAATCAGGTGATTGCTCGCACAAACGGACCCACACTCTTTATCTGTGATACAGAAGCCGGCTGAGTATCTGGTCTGACCATCATTCCATTCCCGCCAAAGGCGTTAGCGACCCGGCGAGGGAAGAGGAGGGCTTCAGCTCCTGGCTCCGTCGCCATTGACCAACATGCCTCCGCCTGCAGGCACCAACAAGGACGCGGAATCTATAGCGATGGGTTGCTTTTTGTCCGGCCTTTGACTGTTGGCATGGACTCCAGGTTCAGGATTGGGCTCGTGCTGTCCGAACACAACGCCTCTCCGACTCAGCAAGCTCACTATTTTGGTTACGCCAAGTGCCTGGCGCCAGGGACACCTACAAGTAGCCGGGTTCGACGCCAGCAGTCTGATTCCCATCCAGGCTCGCACGACCATTTGATCATCGTAAATGCTCACTTGGAACGTATGCACTCTCGAAAAGTCCCCTCGAAAAGCCCGCAGGGTATCTCTCGGCAGGGAAAAGGTTCATATCCACGCCTAGAACTAGCTCGCTCATCGCATCTTGGGAATCGAGCGGCTCCATGTGCAGGCTCCAACTCCTCACTTCTTGACTTCAACATGGGGATACGATTAGTAACCCGTAACACGTACCAACATACGTACCCCATCTGTATCCCCACTTTGTACCCTGAAACCAGGGTACATTGTGTGGACAGCATGACGACATTGGCGGAGCTGCCCGATGGCGCCGCCGCCGCGCTGCTGGCGCTGCTCCCTCGGCGCGACGCGCTCTCGCTGCTGTTGCTCGGCCGCTCGTCGACACTCTCGGCGCTCCGACAGCGGTTCTTTGCCTCCGTGACGTGGGAGGTGCCGCCGTGGCTCCCGTTCGCGACGTTGCTGGTCGCCTCGCTCTCCATGGCGCCGTTCATCACGTCCGTGTCGATCGCCGACCCTTCGTTCGAGCCTCTGCTGTCGAGCTTCCCTGGCCTCTGCGCGGTGCGGATCCGCGGCAAGCACGACGACGTGGAGCTGTCAGGGCAGCTCGTCCCGCAGAGCGTGACGAGTCTGGACGTGCGGTTCACGTTCTTCGAGAGCGTCGAGTGTCTGGCCCCGCTGACGCAGCTCAAGCGGCTCGAGCTGGCCTTTGTGTACGCGCCAGACTTTTCAGTCGTCGGCGGCATGGCAGAGCTCGAGGAGCTCAATCTGTGGGGATCCACGGTCGACAGCGTCGCTTTCGTCACCGGGACCCCCAAGCTCCGTTCGCTGAACTTGCGCCGCACGGACCAGCTTTCAGACTTGACGCCGCTGTCGTCGCTGCGCTCCCTCGAAGAGCTAAACGTTGCAGAGAAGCAGCTGGGCGATCTCGAGTGGCTGCGGCCGCTCGCTGGCTCGCTGAAGGTGTTGAACGCGCGCCAGCTCGAAGTTCTTGGCGATGACGTTCTCAAATCGACGAGCAACCTGATCATCGCCAGTCTAACAAACCTCGAGCTGCTAGAGATCCAGAACTCGTACGTTATTTCGTCGTTTGAGCCGATCCGTTCGCTCACCAAGCTGAAGCACCTCGATATGATTGGCCTCGACGTCGAGGACGTTCATGGGTTCGAGGTGTTCACGCAGCTCGAGACGCTGTCGCTCGACATGGATGAGACTTCTGACTGGATGGCGCTTCAAGAACTCTCTCGCCTCCAACGGCTCAATCAGAACGGATACTTTGCCAGCCAGCGGCCGCCTCTTGAAGCGGAAGTGCTGCTGGAGATGCCGCACCTGCAGGCTCTCATGGGCGCCGTCTACTTAACGCAGCACATTCCGATCCTGAACATTCACGAGCTGAGTCTGCACTGCATGGACACCTCCGGCGACGAAGACGCAACCGCAGCGCTTTGGTGTGTGCCGAATCTGAAGACGCTCAAGCTCTCGGGCTTGTGCAATCTCGAGAACGTTGCCAAGTTTGCACCTCGACTGAAGCACTTTGATTTGCACCTGATGGGAGGGGGCGGGGACACATCGATGCGGCTGAGTACCTATTACGCGCCAATCGCGCGGCTAACGCAGCTGGAAACGCTGACACTCAGCGGGAAACTCGCTGACTCGGAGCACGACGACTGGGACACTTCGGAGGAGAACCCGTTTCGATTCTTGGAGGCTCTCGTCAACATGGAGGACCTGTACCTGGCGGACCAACCAGTCACGGACATCTCAGTGTTGTCCCGTATGAAGAAACTGCGGCGGTTGAATCTCGAGAGCACGCGCGTCCACAATGTGGCTCCGTTGCGCGGCCTCGAGGCGCTGGAAGAGCTGGACCTCGCAAACACACCCGTCGTTAGCGTTGCCACATTAGTTGGTCACCCAGCACTTCGAGTGCTTGTGCTGCCGAGCGAAGCGATCTGCCGACCATTGTTCGCGGAGTACGGCGCAACTCTGCTGTCCATCAAGAAGTTGTTGCATCCCAAGTTCAATTGTCTCTGGACACAGCACCAAGACGACGTAGTGGACGTGTCGGCGCTGTTTGACACCTTGGATCCAGCGAGCTCCAGTGACTTGACTAGTAGTAACTTGGAGTAACTCTGAGCTTTAGACAACGATCGCGTCTTCGAGTCATCGAAGCGTGCAAAGCCAAATAGGTATTCCTCAAACCTATCCGGATAGCTACTCTGTTGGCGAACGCACTGAAGTGTCAGTCGAATGAGCAATGGGACGAACACGATCTTATAGTCGTCCAAACGCGCCATCGAGCCCATGGGCGCGATATATTCCTGTGGCAACTGGTTTTTCCTCGTCTCG
The DNA here is from genome assembly GCA_023338025.1 of Phytopythium oedochilum. NCBI lineage: Eukaryota > Oomycota > Peronosporomycetes > Pythiales > Pythiaceae > Phytopythium > Phytopythium oedochilum. Next base: position 2,866 of record JAADXX010000871.1, read on the forward strand.
GGCGACCACGCGTGTGCAGGCGTCCATCATCGCGGGTAAGGACATCTTGGTCTCTCAACCTGGTGCGTTCTGTTTCTCGATGGGCACACGACGCCAATACTGAATCCAAGTGACTTGGGTGGGTAGACATCACCTTGCGATATTTGGTATCGCCAGAGACGTCATTCACATGCCGCGTCAGCTGATGCCTATCCGGTGGCCATGGGCGTCGTGGAGGAGCGACCGAAGGCCAATGGCCCGCTTGGCAGGCCACCCCAGTGTCTGTTGAGTGCCTTCGCCCTGATTCACACGATGACGCCAGCGTTTGAGACCCAGGTTGCTTGATATTCTCTGTGATTGCGAACGAGGTCGACCATTATTGGAGGAACAGCCCTGCGCCATCACGGGGAGACAATGCGGTCGTCCTGCCGGTGAATGCTCCAGCCCAACTGCCATGTACGAGGATGCAGAGGAGGGATGAAGGCTTTGGCGACGCCAGGCTCGGGTGCTGTGAAGACCCGCAGATCTGCGTCTCGCACCTCCCGGCACACTTTTGCATCTGCGTCTAGAGGCATCGTGGGCCGTAAAAAGCATGGGGACTCGCCACAAGGCCACGACGTTCGACTCGCGGGACCGCGCCATGCTGACTTCGATGCGTGAAGACCGACGGAGCAACGGCTTGAAGATATCCCGTACTGCTGCCGAAGGACTTCGGCCGGGAGGCGCGAAGACTCTCCACTGGGCCACGGCGTCCGCGTCGCTCGACAGCATGCTGTTCGACACGTTTGATGAAAAGCGAGTGGCCAGCGCTCTGGGAATCCGAGTTGCTCCCGAGAAGCGCGAGTTGGCCCAGGTCGAGGTGCGGTATCACGGTCTGTCTGTGGCGTTCGACTCGACGGCCGCGCCGACGGCTCCGACCACGAGCGCGAGCGAAACGAGCACTCATGCGACATCTGTAGAGTCAAAGCGCCTTCGACTCTCGAACGTGAGCGGCGCATTGAGACCAGGGACGCTTACTCTCGTGCTGGGACGCCCCGGATCGGGCAAGTCGGCGTTGTTGCAGGCGCTGGCTGGACGTCTGGATTCGCCTCGCGAGATCTGCCGAGGAGAAATAACGTACAACGGGATCCCGCAGCGCCACGTCCGACACAAGGTGCTGCCTCATAGCGTAGCTTACGTCGCGCAGCAGGACGAGCACCTAGCCGGGCTGACTGTTCGCGAGACGCTCGAGTTCGCTCGCCAGTGCTGCCGTGGCGTGGATTCCCTTCCGACTCCATCGGGTGCTTCCAGAAATCGCCCAGCAGATGTCGACGCCGAGCGCGACAAGTTGGACGAGCTCATCGATAAGCAGCTTGGTCTATCTCACTGCCTCGACTCGTTCGTCGGTGACGAGCTGCGACGAGGGGTCTCCGGTGGCGAGCGCAAGCGTGTCACCATCGGCGAGATGCTCCTTGGGGACGACCAGCGCGTGGTTTTGCTGGACGAGATCTCCACGGGCCTTGACAGCGCGACGACTATGGATTTAGTGGCCGCTCAGCGCCGAGTGGCGCGCGAAAAGCGCCTGACAGTGGCGATGGCGCTGCTGCAGCCCACACCAGAGCTCGTGACGCTGTTCGACGATATCGTGCTTCTAGCTGACGGCCATCTGTTGTACCACGGTCCGACCGACGCTGCCATCCACCACTTTGGCGCGCTGCGCATTGTTTGCCCGACGTACGTGCCGCTCGCCGAGTTCTTGCTCGACATTGGCACCGATCGTCAACTGCAATACGAGGTGTCGCCGAGCGATGGATGTGCCAACAATTCCAGGTCTTGCACCTGCCCACCGCGGACACCAAGCGCGTTGGCCGCTGCGTTCCGGCGCTCGCCACTGCACGTGCAACTGATGACGCAGCTAAAGACGCCAAGCGAGTACCGGGATGGCTGGGAAACAGGCAATAGCACATCGACGCCCTTCAAGCAGGGGGTTTGGCGCAGCACATTGATGTTGCTAGCTCGTGATACCAAGCTTGTGCGCCGCAACCGCGCGTTCCTGGTCGGCCGAGCCTTCGCAGTGGTCGTCATGTCGCTGCTCTACGGCTCGCTCTACTACCGCATCGACCTACTGGACGCGCAAGTCGTCATCGGCGTGCTGTTCTCGCTAACGATTTTTGTGGCGCTCGGCCAGTCGTCGCAGATCTCCGCTCGGTTTGCAGCGCGCCGGATCTTCGCCAAGCAACGCGCCGCCAACTTCTTCCGCACGAAAAGCTATGTGATTGCCCAAGCAGCGGTGCAAGTACCCACGGCCACGCTCGAAGCGGTGGTGTTTGGCACCACGGTCTATTTGCTGAGCGGTTTGGCGCCGCCCGGGGCGTCCATCGCACACCAAGCCAAGCACTTGGCGCGCTTCTTGGTGCTGCTTCTGCTCTCCCAAACCGCATTCTCGGCCATGTTCTCCGCCATATCGGCAGCATCTCCCGACCTCCAAGTCGCGAGCACTTTATCGATGCTCACTGTCCTCGTGACTGTCTTGTTCGGTGGGTTCCTCTTGCCCGTGAGCGAGCTGCCGTCGGCGCTACAGCCTCTTTACTGGTTCAACCCGGTCGCATGGACCGTTCGAGGGCTTGCCGTCAACCATTTCGGCGACGCTGTCTACCGCGTATGCAAGTTCGATGGGGCGGATTACTGCGAGCGCTACGGGAAGCTTGCGAGCGAGTACGCACTGTCGAGTTTTGGGCTCCCGACGAACGACCCGACAGCCACACTCTTCGCTGCCGCAGGGTTTTTGCTCTTCTTTGTGGTGCTGATGCTGACCATCGCCGGCTTGGCTCTTGAGCGCAATCGACATCGACGGACGGTCGAATCAAGCAGACCAACAGCGGTGCCATCGGAAATGACACCGTCAGAGATGGCCGACGTTGCGCTGCCAACACTGACGTCGGGGCCAGTGCGTTATCTTCGTTTGGCTCGTCCGTGCTTTCTCCGCGGGGAATTGGAATGATGGACTCGACCCAACAAAAAGCGCCGCGGCCACACGCTCACAGAAAAGTCGGTGGGAATTCCGATGCAGGCAACGCTATCGACCGGACTGAGGAAAGCAGCCGAAGCCACCTCGACATTGGCGTGGTTGTCGACACACCACCATGCACGCATGAGTCGTACCAAGAGTTCGCGCTCTTGGAAGAGAACCGATCGAAGCGGCGGCTTACTGATAGAGTCACGGATATGGCACGGAAGGCAATGCGGACGAGAGCACCGTCGGATCCAACAACATTGACCGGGCAGAGCGTGCCGCCGGTGACGGTAGCTTTTCGAGGCCTCTCCTACTCTATCGGCAGCGGTGGGTCCTCAGCGAACGCTGCTATTACCAGCAATAGCAGCGATGCAAAAACGTACTTGCTACGAGACGTGAGCGGATTTGCGCAGCCGAAGACGCTGACGGCGCTCATGGGTGCGTCTGGCGCTGGCAAGACGACACTACTGGATGTGCTGGCCGGACGGAAAACGCGAGGGCTTATCGAAGGAGACATTCTGCTCAACGGTGTTCCAGTTGCAGCGAACGACTTGCCCACTTGCATGGGCTACTGTGAGCAGCAAGACTTGTTGTGTGAGACGGCGACGTGTCGCGAGGCCGTCGCATTCAGCGCTCGCCTTCGACGGCGTCGAGGGCACCGCAACTTTCAGGCCAATTCGATGGACGAGTTGGTGGATGCGTGTCTGCGCGTGCTTGGCTTGAGCGACATCGCTCACCAACAAGTAATGAGCACGTCGGTGGAGCAGAGAAAGAGAGTCGCCATCGGGGTAGAGCTTGTCGCCGGCCCAAGCGTGCTTCTCCTGGACGAGCCGACAAGCGGCCTCGATGCGGTCGCTTCCAAGATGGTTGTCGACGCGGTGCGCCACGCAGCTGCTGCGACAGGATGCACTGTGATCTGCACGATCCACCAGCCGTCGACTGAGCTTTTCCTCGAGTTCGACAGGGTCCTGTTGCTCGCTCGTGGCGGCCGCGTCGCTTTTTTCGGCAATGTTGCGCGGGATGCCGGGCGTGAGTTGGTCTCGCACTTTGAAGGGATCGAAGGTGTCACCAACTTCCCCGGCTACGGCGCGAATCCCGCTGAGTGGATGCTCGAGGTGATTGGCGCCGGCATTCAGTCTGTTGACCGCAGCGAGCAAAGCGTCGACCCAGGAGCGTCTACTTGTCAGTGCTCTGGGACAGAGTCGCATGAAGCCGATGACCCTGTGAAGTTTGCCGAGCTGTTTCGCGGAAGCCCCATGGGACAGCGTTTGGACGATCAACTGCGGTGGAAGGGAATCGGCACCCCGGATCCAGTTGCAGACGCTGATGGCGCCACTTCTCCGCTGAAGTTTGCCGCTCGTTTCACGCAACTCCCGACAGGATGGATGCAGGTCCGAGCGCTACTCCAGCGCTTCCTCTTGTCGTACTGGCGATCTCGACCGGCGCTAGTCGCCCGCATCGGCGCGAATCTAGTGGTGGCGATGGTTCTCGGTGCTGTCTTTTTCGATGTGAAGCTGGAGACGTATGCCGGCGTGAACTCTGGCGTCGGGCTTGTCTCCGTGTCGGCAGGGCTGGCTGGGGTCGTCGCGTTCAACAGCGCTGCAGCCGCGACAAGTCAGTCGAGACCTTTGTTCTACCGCGAGCACGCCGCGCGTGCGTATAGTGCGGTGTGGTACGTCGTCGCCAATACTCTAGCAGAGCTCCCGGTCGTGGCGGTGTCGACACTCATCTTCACCGTCGTCGAGTTCGCGATGGTGGGCATTTGGTCGTCGTCGTGGGAAGGACTGTGGCGCCTGGTGGCCTTCTGGTTCGTTCTCTCGCTGAACACGCTACTGCAGGTCGCAGTCGCCCAGTTGCTGGTCTTTACCCTGCCTACCCTCGAGGTCGCGGTGGTCGTTGGCTCGCTCTACAACGCGCTGAATCTCGCCTTCATGGGCGCCAACCCGCCGGCTCGCGACATCCCCAGCGGCTGGCGATGGCTCTATCACTCCGTCCCATCGCGGTACACGTGTGCTCTGATGCTATCGATTGTGCTCGAAGCGGGCGACTGCGAGGGCCCGACGGAGGATTCTAGCGGCTACAGCGAGCTCTCAATCGGGTGTCAAAGCCTCGAGGGAGCTTTGCCGCCGTCGCTAGCAAACGTGTCGACTGTCCAGGAGATGGTGGAGGCCATGTACTTGGTCAAACCTGGAGATGCAGTTCGAGACCTGGCCGTAGCCCTCGTAGGCCTCCTCGCGCTGCGCGCTCTTGCGGTCCTGGCGCTCAAGCGCATCAGTCACCAGCGAAAGTGAGCGCCGCAGTTTAATTAAGCGAACAGGTGTTCTAACCCAAAGTTCTTTGGCTCAACGCCACTATTTTGTGCTGTTCGTTTGGGGACGGAAAAGTCTCCGTGTGAGCACCAATCAACTTGAGGTTCGCTCACAGCGCGCACCGTGCCATGACTTTTGTGCGCTGCAGAGACCGAGAAGGTGGTATTCCGGTCGGATCATTTGCAGGAGCCCAAGCGAGTCGCAACGGGGAGAGGCGCACAGTGAGCCGCACTTGATTGAAATGCGTGTCGACCGCTGACAGATGCGCTCGAATCCAGACGATCCAGCATCCCCCAGCATTGTGGGTGCAGCTCCTCGACTGACCAAGCAGCAAAGCGTGCACTGGATTTCTCGCGCAACCAGTGAAACGCAGCACCTTGAGACGCCATCGGCCGCTCCTTCAGTCGCCGCTACCGACGAAGCACTGCCGCACGTCCGAGCCAGCGACTCAAACCCATCGGTGCAACCAGGCGATTGCACTGCACTTGCAGGCGAAAAAGCACCACCCGTTTTGAACTGTTCCAAATGCCCACACTCTTTCCGACTGTTCCAGAATGAGCGTCAAATTCCGGCACGTTGGGCGTCCCGCCACGTGTCCCAAATATGTGGTACATGTGGTGCAGTTGAAGTTGCGGCGCACTCGTCCCGCACTCCTCAGTTCACTTGATTTATTTCAGCGGCGATTCGACGAAGCATCCGAGAAATCAAGTTGAAATCCCACTGGCTGTTGTTGAAGTTGTTACCTCGGCAAGTTTTCGTGTTTTTGTCTCGTGCAGGTTCGCGGCGGAATGCATCCACTCGAATGCATGCTGGAGCCCGCGCAGTGCTCAGCGAGCACAACGGGCTTCATGCTTGCAGGAGGGGGAATTGACTGCTGAACGGGCTGCACGCGCGACTTGCGTTCTGCCACTGCTGCTCGAAATGTCATTCATGTTCACAAGCGACTTTGTCACCTCATCAAGCTCGGCATCGACTGGTGGAAACGCGTTTCTTTGCCAATATGTAAAATGCGCTTTTATCCGTGATCGCTTGATCATGTACACTGTACTTTTTAAATTTAGCGATCAGCAATTAAAATTGCCTTACACACCGACAAATTACATAAAATGTGTCGGTGGTAAGCTGCCGTCTCTTTTATTTTATATCCAGCAATTAAAATTGTCTTACCGCCGACAAATGTAAATTTATCGGTGGTAAGGCTCTGCAGCCTTTTTATTTTACGATCAGCAATTAGCCTTACCGCCGACAAATTAAAATGTGTCGGTGGAAAGGCTCTGCGGTCGTGATTACATCGGCCGTTGTCCCGCACGCACAAGTGACTCAGAAACAAGCACATCCGACGATCATCGACGGCGCTCACACGTTAAACATGTTGTTGGTGCGCCGACCACAACGCTCCGGCAGCAACCGTAAATAGTCCTTGCATGAAACATCGAACGGGAAATACGACCGTATTGTGCATTCGGGCAATAGTGTGCATTACAAGTTACAATTTGGCAAGTGTACCGTACACAAGACTGAAGTTTCGTCCAAAGCGGTCTGCACAGTTGCCTCATCTCCCTTTCTCACTGAGTGAGTCGCGCGCATGGTGCCAGGGTGCCGCCGCCGCCTCGTGCGACCGCCTCATCCTCGCTTCCGCGAAATTATAGCCATGTATCAAGCACAAGTAGCCCAGCCAGGTCTTTAGAGCAGAGCTGCGTGCGATCCGACCCACACGCTTCGGCGGCCCAAAACAGCAAGGAAGGAACGGGTTCGGATTGCCTTGTGTACAATGCAGGCACGCCCGGATGTCGAACGTGCCGCGGTCGCTCGCTCGCGTTCTGCTGCGCCAGTCACAACGCGACACACGCGTGGTGGGTGGCGCCTCCATGTCTTTTGCACGCGCTGCCCGAGAAAAGAGCCAAGTTGAACCTACACTTTTCCTCGTCGGCGCGTCGCCCGTGTCAGTCGGCAAAGGAGGGAGCGAGAAATGAGATTCACGGCCCACACTTTGTGCATTTTCGGCGGCAAATAAATCAAGTGCCGAATGCCCACGACAGACCCGACGTCGACTAGTCAGCCGGCGGCGCGGTGGTACTGTACATCGTCCGATTTTGTGCTGATTACCGCGTGAGCGGCGCGTGAGAGGCGATCACTATGGACAGTGGTGCCGCACCAACTGTGCCGGTGGAGACTACTCTCTGTTTGGCCGGTCTTTGCATGTATCGCTCAGATCCCGGAGCTTCAACCTGTCACTTTGACCCAAAGTTCAAGCACAGCCCTCGAGTGCTTGTATGCGTGTTGCATACAACTTTTAATTGCGACCATAACTTATGACACAGGGACGCTGCGGTGCTGCGCTCTCTGGATCCCGCGACCCGTCTCCGCATTCCCGCACGCCCCGAGCCGGGGCGTTCTCGGCCACCGACTGCGCTTTGGGACCCGCCGCGAGCCGCTCGTGACCAGAGCTCACTATTCGTTTTTCGCTGCCCAGCTCAAGCTCCCAGCTCCAAGGAATCGCGATGGCTGCCGGCGTGATCGTCAACCTCGACAACGGCCCGGTGGACGATGTCCCGACCACTGGCAAGCGCACGTATGCCATCATCGTGTGCGTCTTCACGGCCCTCGGCGGCCTCTTCTTCGGCTACGACCAGGGTGTGACCTCGGGCGTGCTCATCATGGACTCCTTCATCTACGACTACTGCGTCGGCTGGCACGGCTTCACGTACAAGCAGTGCACGTCCTCCTCGTCGGACCTGCCGCACGAGTGGACGGACTTCCAGGTCTGGTACAACATGGCGTACAACCTCGGCTGTCTCGGTGGCGCCTTCATCGGTGGTTTCGTCGCGGACAAGCTCGGCCGTCGTGCGACCATCTTCTGCGCCGGTCTGCTGTTCTGCATTGGTACCTCGTGGGTCTGCTTCAACAAGGCTGGCGAGCACAACCTCATGTACGCCGCCCGCGTGGTCCAGGGTTTCGGTGTCGGCAACTCGTCATTCTCGGCGCCGATCTACGGTGCTGAGGCTGCTCCCAAGGAACTTCGTGGTTTCCTGTCGGGCTTCATGCAGATGACGGTCGTCATTGGTCTGTGGCTCGCCAACGTCATGAACATCATTGTGGAGAACCGCGACCGCGGTTGGCGCACGACGAACGGTGTGGCCATGGCTGCTCCGCTGGTTGTGATGCTCGGCATTTGG
>JAADXX010000872.1:0-11238 GCA_023338025.1 Phytopythium oedochilum
ACGTGTGCCACCTATCAACGAGCCAATCATGTGAGAGGAAGTTTTTTTACGAAACCTCCACAATCTGGTGCGATATAAAATTTTCCGATACGTCGGATGCTGGTCGGAGTCGCAGCGTCGGTCGGAGACGTGATGCTATGGCGTTCTTCAACACGCCTTGGCATGCAAAAAAATCCTGGGAATGAACAATTTTTGACGAAGTTGCGAAACCAACACTCAACATTCTTTTTCGATACAGAGGAAGTATACTTAGCGTCCCGTTCATTATACCGCATTATTTTAATTCATTTAAATCAAAAGTAAAATAAAATGAAGTGGATCACCTCAGCCTACGGTTTTACACTGTACCTAATTTACGTTGAAGTGGACAGAGTGAAAAATGAATTTCGCTAACTGACTCGCCATTTGTATCGCGTCATGGCCGCTCGCCAGCATCCCGGCAGCATCGCCGGCCGCGTCCGCGCCGTCACCGCGAGCGCCCGATACGTACCGTGAGCACTCCTCAGTGCTCAGCAGAGCTGCTGGCCGTCGCTCACTGGCTCGCCAGTCATTCACTCGTCCGGTGCGCATTTGCATTGGGTTTCGCATCGGGGGCTGCCCTGCGGTCGGCGCTCGCGTTTCGGCGTCGCGTTTCGGCGTCGGTGTCTCTCTCCAGTCGCCGCAGCGCGTGCTTGAGACGCGGGACGGCGCCATGGTAGTCGCGCGTCCGCCAACTCTCGTCCCCTCCTGTCCGACCTGTCAATGATCCCGGGGCGGACAGTCATGCGCATACCGGCGACTAGCAATACGAACATCCTGGCGGCGCCTGACGAACGGCAGACGCGCTGTAGCGTACGTACCAGAGCGGCGGGAAGGTAAACAGACAGGCTCATGGGGTCTCCAGGCCATTACACTTTTACTCTTCGCGCGTGTCCGAGAGAGCCACGCGACGGTTATACAAACGTCACTGTATCTACACTAGCTAGCTAGCCTAGACCTCCAAGGCCGGCGCCTGCTGCACGAGCGCGGACGCGGTCTGCGCCAGCCTCTGCATGGCCGAGTACTGCGCCTGCGTCACGTCGTGGCTGCGCTCGTCCAGCACGCAGATGGCGCCCACGACCGCGTCGTTGTCGCCGCGGATGGGGAACCCGCAGTAGAAGCGGAAGTCGTGGCCGCCCTGCGTGCGCGCGGCGACGCCCTGGAAGCGCACGTCCGCCTCTGGGTGCGGTGCGATCAGCGGCGAGTCGCCCATGACCGTGTGCTGGCAGAAGGTCTCGCTGCGCGGCAGGACCGAGCGCTTCATCGCCGCCTCGTTGGACGCCAGCACACGCTGCTCCTGCTGCCCCACGATCGTCAGCAAGCTCGTGGAGCAGCCCATCTCGCGCGCCGCGAGCTTGCACAGCGCGTCGAGCTGGTCCGACCCGTCCCGCTGCATCAGCTTGCCGCGCTCGATGGCTTCCAGGCGCTCGGCCTCGTTCGCCGGCACTGGCGCTTCCTTTGGCGCCAGCGCGTACTTCCGCCCGGCCCCGACGGACGAAGAGCCCGCGTGGACGCACTCGTCCAGCGGCAGGCTCTCGCCGCGGATTGTCTCCTCTAGCGACGCGATCATCTCGTCCGGGGTCGTCGTCCGGGTCTTGGCCGATGCGGTCGAAGCCGTCGATGCCGAGGACGAGGCGAACGACGGCAGCGGAGACGGCGGACCCGACTTTGGCCGGCTCGCCAGGCTGCTGGTCGGCGGCGCGCCCGATAACGCCTTGGCGCGCGACTCCGGGCTGGCCCGCTCCTCGTCTAGCAGCTGCTGCATGACGGTCATGACCGACTGCTTGCGCGTCGCGTAGTACTCGTCCTTGAGCGCGTCCTGCAGCAGGTTCGACAGCATGATGGGCACCTCGTCCACGTCCAGCGTCGCCTTCCTCGGCCGAGGAGCCGAGCTCACGTCTGTCGATGACGACGACGGCGGTCTCGCTGCTGTCTTCTTCCTCGACGGAGCGGACGGCTTGGGCTCCAGCGTCGGCAGCGACTTCTTCCCGTGAAAGTCGACAGCGTCAGCAGCAGTAGCAGAAGCAGTGCTGCGGGTGCTGATGGCCGTTCCCCATCGCTCCCTCTCCTCACGCGGCAGCTTGTCGGCCACGATCTGGACGGGCCCGAGCGACTCCGGCGCCACCTGCGAGTAGTCTCCGGCGTCCACAAGCTCGAGGCAGCGCGCGCACACGCGCAGCGTGGTCACGTGTCCCGCGCGCGTCTCCATGTTCTGGATGGACCAGCAGTTGTCGCACACGGCGTAGCCGCACAGGTAGCAGCGCTTCTTGGCCGAGAGCACGCCGAGCGACCGCGTGCAGCAGATGCAGCGCGAGTTCTTCGGGTCGAAGGCCGCGCGGTCCGCGAGCGTCTGCGCGCCGAGCCGCCGGCGCCGCACGACGTCCTCGAGGCGGCCGGTGGCGCGCGCTAGCCGCAGCAGCCGCTTCCTGGCCGCGCTCGCGCTCGCGTAGGCGCTGCCGCCGCTGCCGCCGATGTCGCTCAGCTGGCCGTCGCGCGCCGCCGCGTCGGGCGCGAACTGGCCGAAGAAGACGACGCGCACCGCGGCCTTGCCCGCGGCCGCCGGCATCTCCTCGACCCAGTAGCCGGTCGTGAGTCCGTGCAGGTGGTCCACGTGCCCATGCTGCGCCTTGCCCACGGACAGCACGCGCGCCGGCAGCGAGCTCGCGGTCACGAAGAAGGACCTCGAGAAGCGCGCGCGCCGGAAGAGCTCGAGGAAGCACCACTGCTCGTTCTGGCCGAAGAGCCCCGAGCGCACGAACGTGCTCGTCTTGACGGCCGCCAGCGACTCGAGCCGACTGCCGCCGCCGCCGCAGCTCATGCCAAAGCTGCTGCTGCTCTTCTTGTTGATGATGTTGTTGTTGCTGCTGGAGTCGCCGCTGTCGCTGTCGTCCGGCACGGGCACGACGTGCACGACCGAGCCGTAGATAAAATCCTTGCGGTGCACGCCGCTCATGGCCGCGTTGAACGACACGTCGCTCGGGGACCGCAGCGCGTGCGCGAGCTCCTCGAGCCCGCACGCCAGCTCGCCGACCGCGAGCACCTCGAACACATTGCTGCTGCTGCTGCTGCTGGCCGCGGACCGGCGCCGGCGTCCGGCCAGCGGGTGGGAGTCGTAGTCCACGGAGGCGTCCGAGGCGTCCGAGGCGTCCAGGCAGCCGCTCTCGCGGCTCGGCACCTCGCGGCTGTACGTCGTGAAGGCGCCGGCGCGCGCCTTGTGGCGCCAGGACGAGCGCAGCGCGCTGGCGCTCGTGAGCGCCGGGAAGTCGATGCGCGAGGCCGCGTCCTGCGCGCGCGCCGCCAGCGCCGCGTCCGCCAGCAGCACGCGCGGCTTGGCGGCCGGCCGGAGCGCGCCGGAGGGCGTGCGGGCCGCCCCCTCGGCCGCCTCGAGCGAGCTCAAGGACGCGACGGACGCTGCGGACGCCTCCAGCGCCGCCTCGCGCGCCGGAGCGGCGGCCGTGCGTGCTCGAACTCGGTCGCGGCGCGCCGACTGCCCCCGCGCATTCGCCATCGACTCGGTCGGTCGGGTCCCTGGAAATAGCGGAAATGGAATAGAGGCCGCTGTACTTCTGCGTACATACATATAAGACCATCTTGCGCGGCGGCAAGGTTACGTTTACATATGGTTTACTCCGACGCGCAGCAGAGTAAAGGGATGTCGGCGCGCCCCGGCTGCGCCACCAAGACGGACGTTCTGCGCGCGCGAAATACTTGGCAGCGTCCGCCCTTGCGGGTCCGAGCATACAAAGCGCGAGTCAGCCGGCGTAAAATTGAGACGCCAGCTGGCGGACGCGAATGGACGGGTGGGTTCTAGAAATGTTTGCCGCACCATTTCAGCGCATGCATGTGTTCTCAGAAGGTGTTCTGGACTGTTTATTTTGTTATAAATAAATGAATGAAAACTATATACTGAATAATAGAGGTGCACCCGTTCGTCGTTCCGGCTTCTTGCGCCACGTCACTAAAGCTGTACAGTACAGTTTAGAGGACACGCAAGTCCCATGGTTGTTTCACCTTCGGCCGCTGCCGAGCTCGACGCACCCTAGACAGGCTCGACCTATGCATGTGTGCCTTTTGCTGCAGCCAGCGGCCGATCTGGTGAGAGTCCTGTGCGCAGGGCTGCAAAACACCAACTCCCTGCAGCGAGTCGAAAAGGTTGAATGGCACCCACGCCATGTACGTGCACGACTCTATCACGCATCGTCTGTGGATCGAGACTCTGACAAGCCGTCGCCAATGTCCCTCCTGGCCCAGCGAAGCTCCAACTCGGTCCAGTCTCAAGGCTGCCTCGTGCAGGCTTGGCGCGGATGAACGAGGGCATTTCTGGGCATTGAACCAACAACACCAACAACATACCGAATAATCATCGTCATCATCTCGAGGCTCTCGTCATGGCCGCTGACCATCGTGTCCGTGGCGAGGATGCGCTGGGGTGTAAGCTGTCGATTGTTCCGGTCTGGCTGTCACGTGTCTGACTGGAGTCTAGTCCCCCTTTTGTCGTGTTGGGTCGCTTCGAAGTGCTCATTCCGTTGCGATGTGGATTATGCATGATTGCGTTGGTTCAAGAGCAATCGCGGACTTCACTTCCGACGACGCTTTCAACTGTCCACACACTCATCCAGGACCATCGTAAGGCTCGCAAACCTTACAGATACACACCACGGTGGCGACCACCGCGCATGTCTGGCTGGTTCGGACTCGGGAGAAATCGGTCGACACACCGGATACTTGTCGACAAAATGCATTCGCGTGCGCTTCGGGTGCGAAATACAATGTCATGGGAGACGTCCATGCCCTACACCGTGTAGGACATGGACGTCTCGCATGCAATGCAGCTTCGTCTCGCTTGAGCCTCATAGACTCGGCGTGCGTTCGCTTGAGAAGCTCTGCGCAATCAAATCAACTCTCGACTCAAGCGCTAAGCTCGTGATCCAAGATCTCGAACCGATGCTGAATACAGCGAGCACCACATCGAACCACCTTCCGAGCAAATACACTTCGTAAGAGGGGCCCCTCGAACGTTTGGTGCTCTCAGCCCCCGACCATCTCCTTCCGTAGCTGTTTTGCCACCCCCTCTGCAAGTCCATGGCCACGGCATGGGTTTACCAGTGGAACCGTTGTGCTGCGGTCTCACGGCGTCTCTCATTTCCAACCCCACTTTCGGGGCACCACGATCACCAACCTTCCTTGCAACATCTTCGGCACCATCATCAACGGTGGCGTCTCCGGAGCGCACCTCGATCCGGCGGTGACCACGACGCACGCGCTCTTCGGCTGACTCAAGTGGCTCAAGGTCATCCCGTACGCCAACTTTTCGCTCTGCACCGGCTTGGGCTTCAAGGTGTTCACTTTTTCTCAGTACGGTCTATTTGGTTCATTAGCGTTGCTACGACCCGAAATATCCTCTAAACCCGGTCCCTAAGTCCGGCGTTTAGCCTGTTGCGCGGTAACCGCTAGGCGGAACAGGTGCCGCCGCGCATGCTGCCATCCGACCACGTCCGTCCGCTGTCAAGCTGTGGTCTGCTATTCTCGCCAGTATCCCCAGTCGGTGGTGAGGGCCTGCTGGAGTTGGTGGTCGGGTAGACTGATGGAGTGTGGAATGCCTGTGCCTCCCCCAGAAAGTCCATCCATCGCACGGTTGGCCAGATGGTCCGCCATCCGATTGAACGCTCGACGATGATGCTGCCATCTGAGCACGGGTAACCTGTCCGCGATGTGGATGCAGGCCCAGTATCGGCCGCGCAGTTTGGCCGCTCGAGGGGGCCAAGCCGCTCGCTGTTGCAACAACACCACCTCGCTGTCGCCGACAACATGGAGGTCGCTGATGACTAAAGCCGTTGCCGCAGACAGTGCCTGAAAAAGTCCTTCATATTCCGCCTGATTGTTCGTGGTGGCGGGGCTGGGCAGTGGCGTCGCAGCGGCCCAGACGATCACCGCTCGATCCCAGGACCGATCGCACTTCACGAGGATGGACCCCGCGCCACCTGGGCCAGGGTTGCCTCTGGACCCCCCATCGAAGAAGGCAACGTAGCGCCCCGCCCGCGGCGGGGTTCGGAGAGGCTGCGGGAGCTGTGTCTGCCGCCGGAGCATGTGATTGATGAAAGCATGTACTTCCCAAGCGGTCGCGGTCCCGACTTCCATGGATTCAAGGTGTTCACGCTGCTCGATCACTACTTCTCCGTGCCGATCGTCTGTCCTCTGCTCGGCGGCCCCATCGGCGCCAGCATCTACGTTGGAGTGAAGCACGATTGTCGATGCCTGAGCAACGCAACGTGCTGCTGAGGGCAGGTAGTAAGGCCTCTCGAGGGCAAAACGTTGCAGGAACGAAAGCTCTCATTATACTTGTCTGATGGGGAAAAAGACACGATCAATACGCATGAAAAAGGCTGGCCGGGACTTGACAAACGGCGCCCGACCGACACTGAGACTTCCGTTGGTCTTCACCGCAGCTAAGAGCGACTCGCAGTCGCCTTCGGACTGCTTACAGCGCCGGGATCGGCAACGAGGACGACTGGGGAGGCGAATCCCCCGACATTGCACGGCCCTTGACCTGGACGATTTTAGACGCGGTCGTGGCGAGCCGCTGCATGGCCGAGTACTGCGCCTGCGTGACCTCGTGGCTCTGCGCGTCGAGGCAGCAAACAGACCCGACGACGGCGTTGTCCGCCCCGAAGAGAGGGAAGCCAAAGTAGAAGCGCATGCCCATCTGGTGCAGCGGCGGCAGGTTCTGGAAGCGGATGTCGGCCTCCGGGTGCGGAGCGAGCAACGGTGCGCGGCCCATGATCGTGTGCTGGCAGAAGGAGTGGTTGCGCGGCATCTCCAGCTGCCGAAGCGGCTCCACGTTGGACGCGAGCACCTTCTGCGACTTGTCGTCGATGAGCGTCACGAGTCCGGTCGAGCACTTCATCTCGCGAGCGATGAGCGTGCAAATGATGTCCAGCTCGTCCGTGTCCGTGAGCGACATGAGGCGATAGCGCTCGATGGCTGATAGCCGCTGCGCTTCGCTGTCCGGGATCGGCGCCTCCGACGGCAACTCGGCGCTATCGGGCAGACGCAACGGGTAGGCGCGCGAGTCGTTGTTGGCGAGCGTGCATGAATCAATCGACAGCGACGGCTCGTCCTCGAGAGCCTCGAGCATCGCGTCGCACTGGTTGTCGTCCAAAGAGGACGGGTTGCTCCCGAGATCCATACCGTCCTCCGTCAGGCGGTGGGCGGTAGCGCCACCAGGCTGGTGCCCGTTCGCCTCATGTCCGTTCACCTCGTGCTGCTTGTCCTCTGTCACGAGGTGCTTGATGAGCGAGATGATCGAGTGGCGCTCCTTGGCAGTCTTCGACGTACTCAGTGCGTCGTGCAGCAGCCTGGTCAGCACCTTGCCAGAGGGCTCTGCAGTCGGCGAGTCGGGTCGAATGCGTGGCTCGCTGCCTTCGCGGCTCCGGCGGCCCACGTTCGAGTAGTCGCCCTTGTCGATGAACTCGAGGCACCGACGGCAGACGCGCACGGTCGCGAGTTGGCCCTGGCGCGACTCGATCCGGTGGATCGTCCAGCAGTCGTCGCACACGTTGAAGCCGCACAGGTGGCAGCGCTTCTTCTTGCTCACGAGCGACAGGAGCTGCAGCGACTTGGTGCAGCACGTGCAGTGCGAGTTCTTGGCCGAGAAGGCTGCTCGGTTCGCCAGGCGCTGGTAACCCAGGCGGCGAGCCCTCACCGTCTCAGGGAGGCGGGTGACAGCCGAGCTCATGCGCTTGAGGTGCTCGCGACCGAGCTTGAACACACGGCGGTCGGCACGCGAGAGGGAGAGGTGCGAGTCCACAAGAGGGCTTGGGCACCGGCCGGAGAAGGTGACGCGCACCAGCGGCGACGATGGGATGCGCTCGACGTGGAAGCCGGCGGTAATCTTGGAGATGGCGTCGACGTGGCCCGCCTTCATCTTGCCGACCACCAGGTCGCGCTCGTCGAGCGACGCGACCGTGACAGTGAAGGCGTCGCTCTCTGGCGACTTGGTCAGCGTCTCCAGGTAGCACCACTGCTCATTCGCGCCGAAGAGTCCCGAGTGCACGAACGCGCCGGTCTTAACGACGACCGTGCCGCTGTCCTCGTCGCCCTTCTCCGGTTCGAACGGGTCCTCGGACTTCGACGACGCAGCGTGAACGACCGAGCCGTAGATGTAGCTCTTGCCGAAGAGCAGCCGCGACATGGCGTTGTGCTCCACATCGCTCTCCGTGCTCAGGATGTGCTGCAGCTCGCGCACCGAGCACGTGACCTCGCCGACGGCCACGACGCGCTCGTCGTCGTCGCCATAGTCGCCGCCACGGCCATCGACCTGGCGGTCGGCGACGCTCTTGCCGTGGGAGATCTTGATGCTATCGGTGGCGCGCGCGAAGATGCTGACGCTCTTGCTGCGCTCCGAGCGGCGCGCGAACGTCGTGAAGTTGTCGTTGCTGAGCTTGCCCGGCTTCTTGACCCGGCGCGAGCGCCACTGCTTGAGCTCCGCCACGCTGCTCGGGTTGTCGAGCCGCGGGAAGTCGATTCGCGCGGCCGCCTGCTCGGCGCGTGCCACCAGCTCCTCGTCCGGCAGCGACACCTTGACGCGGGCCATCGGCGGCGCAACGAAGCCGTCGAAACTGCTCATGCTCCGACTGCTCGTGCTGTTGCTGGAGCTACTCGGAGCCTTGTCCCTGCGGCCGACAGACGACTTGGCGTCCACGCTGCGGCTGAAGTGGCTCCGCGACGAACGCGACTCCATGGCGTCTCAGATTTGCGGCTGATCTCGAGCGAGCGAATTGGAAAGTGACGACAGACCGGCGCTGGCGACTTTCCGACGCATAAGGGCTGCGAGTCTGGCCATGCGCCATTGCAGAGAGATCGGCAGCCGCCGCCTGTTCTTGCGAGATCAGACCGTCCGTGGCGACAATCTCAAGAAAACGAGAGAGTTGGACAGGCCACGAGAGCCAAGTGAGTGTACACGTGAGAGCGGATGGGATAGTTTCGTCTCTCCAGATGGTTAAGCGCGCCGGATGATGGCAAATGCCATGTGCATATCGCGTCCAGACGGTTGACGCATTTGGTGGGACATTGTCACCGAGGCGATCGATCGAAATCTTGAATTCTCACAGGTTCGTAACATCCAAGCGAGTGCGCTTTGGCTGGGAAACTACATATTATTTATCCGTTATATGTAAATATAAAGGCTTTTTGTGCACGTTGGATTGGATCCTCCGCCGTTGCACTTTTTCGTCCGTCCTGTCGACGCGTTGTCCGGGTGTTGTTTGGTCCGGCGTGGCTTGCATCAGTCGTGCTTGCGCAGAGCATTGGCCCAGAGTTAAAAGGGCATGCGCTGATGGTCTGGCAGGGCTGCGTTTCGACAGCAGGCATTGTCATCCCCGCCTCTATCCACGACAAGAGTCAAGCGCAGTTGCGGGGCGAGACACATGGGGTGGGTCGACGATCCATTTCAAATGATTCACAAGGATGCGGTGGCGGCGACTGACAATATTGGAGTGCCAGAGAGCGCGCGGTACTGATGAAACTCACCGCCGTGGGCAGGAATGCGAGGCTCATACATTCGCTAGACGCGCCTATATCGATACCTCGGACTCCTTGCCATATCTTGCAAGTATGGCGCGAAGTGCACGCACGGCCTGCAGGCAATGCAATCTCAATCATAAGCCCGCATACACTGATATGGACACCGAGGTGGTCTGCCATGCAGATTCTGCATTGACTGAGTCAATTTGACTCAAGCAAGCTGTGAGTCGGACTCAGCTTGCTCAGCGCTTCCCATCCTGTTCACAATCCTCCGTGGAATGGCCGTGCATGCAATGCACAGCGCTGTCGACACCGACGCCTTGTCTGTACGATGCCACGGTCTGTGCGCCGCCGTCTGTATGCACATTCACGCCGAGATTCTTCGTTTTGAGTGCAGAGTGCGTTGAGGCTCACGCGCTATAGTAATAGTACTGTACATGTAGATATACTCAAAACTTGATGGCACGTCTCCTTTGCACACGCATTAGCGTTCGAGTTGATGATACATGACACATTTTCTTGGATCCCAACGTGACACGGGATGTCCACTGTGTGCTCCACCGAGAGGCCAGTGCCTTCCCGCTGCAAGGGAGGGGCCGAGAGTCCCGGGGATGGCCACACGGTCGACCGGACAGAGCAGCGTCCGATCGCAGCACACTCTCTGGCTCCGATCACTGCCTTTGCGGAGCTTACTCACCCCACAGATTAGGCTGCGGTGCCACCGAAAGAATGATGAACATGGAAATATCTGCCGTGGTCGTGGACGTTGGCTCCGATTAGGCAGATTGGGGTGAGTGTGCGGGACCGGGATGGCTAAGCGCGGCGGCAGGGCAGCGGCAGGACGGTCGCTCAAGGCCGTCGAGCCGGCCTCCGTTGCTTCCCGATCTGTTCTACGCCTAAAAGTACGAGAGTCGTGGACTCGTCGAGGTGATCGATCGTGGACGTCGGAGTTAGGAACATCGACATCTTGGGCACCGCACGCACAACGTCATGGGCGATGTATACAGTCCGAACAGCGCAGCCGTGAACGTAATGAATAGGTTCATGTGCGAGTCCGAGACGCCCGCGGCGAGGTGGATGCCGTAGAGCACACCGACGCCCCAAGCGAAGACGCCCACGAGGAAGTCGCCGTAGACGCCGCCGCTCAGCACGATCTGCGCCGTCCCGCCGAGGCCAAAGACCGTCATGATGAACACACCCAGGCACTCGGCCAGGCACTCGCGCACGTGCTGGCTCTTGATCACGTACGGCGCCGAGTTGCTGAGCGGGGCCTCCTCGCCGAGGTGGCTTCACGTCGCGACAGTAACTTTACAAACCAATCAAACTCGAGAATTACGACAAAACTGACCAATCATACTCCAGCATTAGTGGACGAGTGGACGGAAATTTAACGCGTTGAAGAAAAGACCGGGAAAATACGAGCTTCAAGCGTGTGCACACCTCGAGGTTTTATTCATTCCGTTCTACCGTACTTTTGTCAGTTCACAAAAATTAAAGGGAAAATTCCGAAAGGTGACTCAAATCGTAAAATCTCTTCAAAAGGTGACTCAAATTGTATTAAACACATATTCACACTGAATTTCGGTAAAATACGGGTGGGTTACGAGCGCTATTTCGAAACAGTGGCATGAGGTTATTTCCAGATGATCGTTTTGGACGATCCCAGAAGTGACCTCATAATATTCAAATCGTTGCATG
>JAADXX010000873.1:0-11237 GCA_023338025.1 Phytopythium oedochilum
CTCTCGATCCTCTACGCGAGCTACGCGGCCGTGGACAAGGCCAAGGCCATGAGCGTGCTGCAGCGCGCCAAGATGGACGACGGGCTCTCGCGCACGTGGGCGCTATACATGGCCGCCTCCTACGACAGCTAGCGGCGAAGGCAGTAAGCTTCAACTTTTGATGCATGTGAGTTGTGGGCAATTACCCGACTGGAAGATCGGTATCGCCGAGCATTCTTAACTTCAACACGATCAAGTTTGGCCGAATCGTAACTATCCGAGTATATTCAGTACGGTCATAATGTGGTGGCGCGAGAGGTGTCTAAATCGTGGTCTGTGCCTCTAGCCCGTCCTGAAGATTTTGGCTGTTTCTGTGGTGACAAAATCTTCCGTCTTACGAGCCCACGGCCGCCAGCTCCCGCCCCTCCGGTCCCCTCCCCTGCCGGCGCGCGCCGCTCCGTCCAAGATGATGATGGTGCGTGGCTCTCCCTCTCGCGTCCGCCTGCTGGGGACCCGCGTGTTGGCCGGTCCCTAGCGACGCGGGCTTGTCACAAGCCGGAGAACGCGCGGACTGACGTGGACGCGTGGCGTGAGCAGCAACCGCAGATTATCCTGCTCAAGGAGGGCACGGACACGAGCCAGGGCAAGGCCCAGCTGATCAGCAACATCAACGCGTGCCAGGCCGTGATGGAGGCCGTGCGCACCACGCTCGGCCCGCGCGGCATGGACAAGCTCATCCACGCCGGCAACAAGGTGGGCTAGCGCTCAGCTGGCTGACGCTCTGCTAGTGTTCCGAGAGGATGCTAACGCCGGCGCTTTCTCGCTCGCTCGTGTCTCTAGACGACCATCTCGAACGACGGCGCGACCATCATGAACCTGCTGGACGTGGTCCACCCGGCGGCCAAGACGCTCGTGGACATTTCGCTGTCCCAGGACGCCGAGGTCGGCGACGGCACGACGTCCGTCGTGCTGCTCGGCGCCGAGTTCCTGCGCCAGGCCAAGCCCTTCATTGAGGAGAACATGCACCCGCAGATGATCATCAAGGTGCGCGGACGCGGTCTGCGCCGCTGCGTGGGCTGGCGAGCTGCTGTGCTCACGACGGACTCGGCGTCTTTGTGTCCTCCTTGCTGCTGCTGCAGAGCTACCGCAAGGCCGGACAGCTCGCGGTGGAGAAGATCAAGGAGATCCAGATCCGCGTGGCCGACTCGGACGAGGTCGGCCGCCGGCAGATGCTCGAGCGCGTGGCCGGCACGGCGCTCAACTCGAAGCTCATCTCGCGCCACAAGGCCTTCTTCTCGCCCATGGTGCGGTGCAACTCGCGCTCTTGCCACGCATGCAGTTTGGGGTTCGTGTGCTCACGGCTGGGCTTTGCTGTGCGCGCTTGCAGGTTGTGGACGCTGTGCTGAGTCTGGACGAAGACATGGACATCTCGATGATCGGCGTCAAGAAGGTGCCGGGCGGCTCGGTGACGGACTCGTTCCGCGTCGACGGCGTCGCGTTCAAGAAGACGTTCTCGTACGCCGGGTTCGAGCAGCAGCCCAAGTCGTTCGTGGACCCCAAGATCCTGCTGCTGAACGTCGAGCTGGAGCTCAAGTCGGAGAAGGAGAACGCCGAGGTGCGCATCGACGACCCAACCAAGTACCAGTCGATCGTGGACGCCGAGTGGAACATTATCTACGAGAAGCTCGAGCTGTGCGTCAAGACGGGCGCGCAGATCATCCTGTCGAAGCTGCCCATCGGCGACCTCGCGACGCAGTACTTTGCGGACCGCGGGCTGTTCTGCGCCGGCCGCGTGCAGCAGGACGACATGGACCGGACGCTGCGCGCCACGGGCGGCGTGGTGCAGACGTCGGTCCACGACATGACGGCGGACGTGCTTGGCACGTGCGGCCGCTTCGAGGAGCGCCAGGTGGGCAACGAGCGGTACAACCTCTTCATGCAGTGCAGCCAGGCCAAGAGCTCGACGATCGTTCTCCGCGGTGGCGCGGAGCAGTTCATCGAGGAGGCCCACCGGTCCGTGCACGACGCGCTCATGGTGGTCAAGCGCACGGTCGCGACGTCGACCGTGGTCGCTGGCGGCGGCGCGATCGAGATGGAGGTGTCCCGCCACCTGCGGCAGTACGCGCGCACGATCGAGGGCAAGGCGCAGCTGCTGGTGAACGCGTACGCCAAGGCGTTCGAGATCATCCCGCGGCAGGTGGCCGACAACGCGGGCCACGACTCGACGGACATCCTGAACCGCCTGCGCCAGAAGCACTTTAAGGACCCGGAGGAGGGCAAGTGGTTCGGCGTCGACATCAACTCTGGCGGCATTTGCGACACGTACGAGTCGCACGTGTGGGAGCCCGCGGCCAACAAGATCAACTCGATCGCGGCGGCCACGGAGGCGGCGTGCCTCATCCTGTCGGTGGACGAGACGGTGCGCAACCCCAAGTCAGAGCAGCCGCAGGGTGGCGCGGGCGGCGGAGCGCCCATGAGCGCGGCCATGGGCGGCCAGGGCATGCGGGGTATGATGGGCGGCGGCCGCGGGATGGGCCGCGGCGTGCGCGCCTTCCGCGGCAAGGGCGGCGCATAAGCGGCCGGCCAGCCGGCCGAGTCGCTCGCTGGCCAGCGACTCCCGAGCTGCGTTCGCCTTGTCCAGGTCGTAGTCAGAGGGCGGGTCGAGTCGTTGGGCCGGTCGGGGAGGACGCGGACTCCCCGCCGGCCGTCCAAATACACAGAACTACTTATTCGAGCTGGTCGGTCGCGTCACTCGCCATGGCACTGGCGTCTAGCGCTCTCGCGTCTGGAGTCTAGACGCCGGTCATCCTCTGGACGGTCTAGCGTCTAGACGCCGGTCATCTAACAGACGGTCTAGCGTCTAGACGCCGTGAGCCCCTGGTTTATCGAACCTTGAAGCATGTTCGTTGCGTGCGACTCGATCTTCAACCAGCTCAGGGTGCTCTGCAGTCCAGAGCCTGGCAGTGGAAGTGGCGGTGGCCACTGCACTGGTCGGATTCGCAGATGGCGGCGCGTGTCGTTGCCTCGCGGGCCGTCCGTCGTCAGGATCGGACGGGCGAACGGGTTGAAGAGGGGCTCGCGGCATAGTGAGCCCGGCATCAAGCGGCGCGGCGCGATCTTTCGGATCCTGCGGCCGCCGTGCGTCTCCTTTTGGAGGCTGGCCTGCCGGAAAACCCCCTGAGCCGCACGTGCGTCGGCGCTCGGCATTCGCCAACTCGACGCGTCGCCAGCAGATCGCCGCGCGAACTCGGCCTCCATCTCCTCCAGTGCTGCTCCCTTCTCCCCAGTCACCATGTTGGGTACGCGCTTGAGCCACTGACTGAGCTGACGGATAGACACACAGGCGTTGCTGACACTGACCGATGTCTGTGCAGCTCGAGTGCTCCGCCGCAACGGCGGGCTGATCGCCGGCGCCAGCGCGCTGTCGCTCGGCCTAGTGGCCGCCAGCTACTCGCGGCCCGCGACGTCCGAGAGCGCCGGGTCGTCGACGTCCGAGGTGCTGCGGGACATTTCGTCGCGCCTGCGCAACATCGAGCAGGACCTGGGCCTCTCCGGGTCGCCAGCCCCGGCCAAGTACGACAACTACCCGGTGCTGACGCCCAAGCACCGCAGCCTGATGGCCAAGAACCTGACGCCCGAGATCTACGCCAAGCTCAAGGACCGGCGCACCCCGGGCGGGTACACGCTGGACCAGGCCATCCAGACGGGCATCGACACGCCGCACCTCGGCGTGGGCGTCGTGGCGGGCGACGAGGAATCGTACGCGACGTTCAAGGAGCTCATGGACCTCGTGATCGAGGGCTGGCACGGCTACAAGCCCTCGGACACGCACAAGACGGACATTGACTCGTCCAAGATCAGGAACGGCAAGCTGCCGGATAGCTACGTCGTGTCGACGCGCATCCGCGCCGGCCGCAGCGTGCGCGGGCTCGCGCTGCCGCCGGGCACGTCGCGCGGCGAGCGCCGTGAGGTCGAGCGCGTGCTGTCCAAGGCGCTGAGCAACCTGACGGCGGACCTCAAGGGCAAGTACTACCCGCTGAGCAAGATGACCAAGGAGGAGGAGCAGCAGCTCATCGACGACCACTTCCTGTTCCAGAAGCCGGGCGGAGGCACGCTGCTGACGAACGCCGGCGCGGCGCGCGACTGGCCGGACGGGCGCGGCATCTTCCACAACGACCGCAAGTCGTTCCTCGTCTGGGTGAACGAGGAGGACCACATGCGCGTCATCGCCATGCAGAACGGCGGCAACGTGCAGGAGGTCTTCGACCGCTTCGCGCGCGGTGTGACGGACGTGGAGAAGGTCGTCAAGGGCGAGGGCCGCGAGTACATGTACGACGAGCACCTCGGCTTCGTGTGCACGTGCCCGTCCAACCTCGGCACGGGTCTCCGCGCAAGCGTCATGATCAAGTTCCCGTACCTGGCCAAGAACTCGGACCAGTTCTACGGTCTGTGCGACGCGCTCGGCCTCCAGGCGCGCGGCTCCAAGGGCGAGCACTCGCCGCCTGGGCCCGGCGGCGTCTACGACGTGTCGAACAAGGCGCGCATCGGTCACTCGGAGGTCGAGCTCGTGCAGACCATGATCGACGGCGTCTGGAAGCTCATCGAGCTCGAGGAGGACCTGAAGAAGGGCCGCTCGATCGACAAGAAGGTCGCGGCGATTAAGAAGTAGGCGGGTCCGCAGCATTGGCGTCTGCGTGGCCACGCCAGCACTTAGCTGTAGCCCACAGCGCGCGAAGCGACCTGCTCAGTCGCTCTTCCTCCTGTCCGCTTAGGTGGTAGCGTAAAGCCGTCTCTGAACGAGCTCGCACACTTCCTTCCACTGGTTGCTGTCTGCTTTACTGCTTCGAGACTCCCAAAGACGCTTGCACTCCTGTGTGCATACAAAGCTGTGGGCTGAGAGCAGCGCGGGCGAAGGAGGCGCCCTCCGTACCATACAAAGCGGCGCATGCGATTCGTTACGGTCGATGGCGCGCGTTATCTCTCTCGCTACAGGGTCCGCTCCCGTGCTGCCTGGCGCTCCGAGCCAGCCTCCCTCGAGTCTCTCGCCCTCTAAATCTGCTTGATCACCTCGAGCACCGACTTGAAGCTGAAGGGCTCCGTGGCCGCGAGGTCGGCCAGCACCTTGCGGTTCAGGTCGATGCCCGAGCCGTTGAGCTCGCCGAAGAGCTTCGAGTACGTCGTGCCCTCCTGGCGCGCGCCGGCGTTGATGCGCTGGATCCACAGCGAGCGCATGTCCTGCGTGTGTCAGCGGCCATCGCCCGGGCTGGTCGTTAGTGGGGCGAGAGCAAGACAGACTTCGACAGAGAGAGAGATTGAGAGAGCATGCGTACGCGCTTCTTCTGCTTGCGGTCGCGGTACTGGTACTGCATACCCTTCTCCACGCGGTTGATGGCCGTGCGGTAGCACGAGTTGGCGCGGCCGCGGTAGCCCTTGGCCATGGCCAGGATCTTCTTGTGCTTGCCCCACGACATGGCTCCCTTGGCGCTCGATGGTCTCCCTGGTCCGGCGCTTGGTCGCTTTTGGGAGGAGCGCGGCCCACCACCAAAGGCGCTCCGGAATTGCGCCATTATCTAAAATTTTAGCCAATCAACAGCTACTAGATCCATCATCCGAGTTTATCATTGGGTGATAATTCGCAAATCTCGCCAAAGCCCCCCTCATCATCTCCAGAAGAGGGAAATGATGCACTGCGTGGGGCGGCGAGGGGCGGCGCGTGGCGCGCTGCAGGCACCGCGGCGCGCGCTCGTTGGCGGCGCGGCGGCCCAGCATCGCGCGCTCCACTCCCGCGCGCAGAACGCGGGCTCGGCGCGCTCCTACAGCGTGGGGGCGGCGGCGCGGCGCGACGCGGCGAGCGCCGCGTCCTTCTTCCTGGACGCCAAGGCGGCGTGCAAGAACAAGCGGTGCGCGCTGGGCCAGGACCTGAGCGGGATCGTGGCCAGCCCGTCCGCGTGCGGCGAGGATTCATTCTTCCTGTCGCCGCGGATCGTCGGCGTGGCGGACGGCGTGGGCGGCTGGAACGAGAACGGCGTCGACCCGGGCGAGATCTCGCGCTGCCTCATGCGCAACGCCGGGCAGTTCGTGCGGCGCCAGGCCGAGCTCGAGCGGGACGTGTCGACGCTCGACGTGCTGTCCCACGGCTACGCGCAGGCGCTGGCCGACGATGCTGTCGAGGCGGGCAGCACGACGGCGTGCATCGTCAAGATCAAGGAGGCTGCCGACGGCCAGCCCGTGCTCGAGTACTCCAACCTGGGTGACTCGGGCTTCTGCATCATCCGCGACGGCAAGGTCGTCTTCCGCAGCAAGTTCCAGGTACGGACAGCGGTCCGCTAGCTATGATGGAGACGCAATGCCCGCGCCACTGACGGACGCGAGGGGTCGATGGCTGTTGACGACCATCCAGTACTACGGACGCGCGCCGTACCAGCTTGCCAAGATCCCGCTGCGCTTCAAGGAGTACGGGGCGATCGAGAACCACCCGAGCGATGTACGTGCGCGCGATGCGGCCGCTGTCATCAGTCGCTGGCACACTGACTGAGTTATTACCGCTCTCCGCATCGCAGTCCGACTCGGGAGAGGTCCCTGTCGAGAACGGCGACATTGTCGTGCTCGCGACGGACGGCGTGTGGGACAACTTCGCGTCTGACCTCGAGCGCGCACCTGCATCCCACCCGGTGCGTCTCTCTGGCTGGCTGATAGCCGAGCTGAGCTGCATGGAGGAGACCACGGTCTGATGTTTCTGGGTGCCGTTCGACGCAGCCGCTGCGCCTATGGAACCGGTACTGGCGAGGAGACGTCGCGTCGTTGGTCGACGTCGTGGCCGAGAACCCGGACAAGGCGGCCGAGAACATCGTGCTGGCGTCCGTGCGCCACAACCTCAAGCCGGACGACGTCACGGTCATCGTGGCCAAGGTCGTGAAGCTCTCCCCCAAGCTGTAGGCGCCGACGCGTTCGCACCGTTTGATCCATCCATCAAGCCTTCTGGATACCATAGAGAATGCTTTGGCTGTGCGTGTCCATGCGCGGCGCAGCCCTGTCCAGTTTTGAGCCGGCGCATTGCCCGCAACGAGACGACGACAGCTGTTGCAGTTGACGCGCCGGCTTTTCGACATTTTCGACGCCTCCTTCCGCCCTCGGCGCATTCATCTTGGCGTTTGTAAGGCGGCGCGAAGGCAGGCGGCTTCACCCACTTGCATACTGGGCGCCAGTAGTTCCGCATCCCCGCGGTCGCCACTTCGCCTTGTGCTTCCGCCCTTGCTCGCTACGGTGCATTCACTGTCACGCCGCCATAATCGATCGAGTAAGCGGCCCCGCGCGTGCTGTCCCATCCGATTACGCCGCCCCCGAGACCAACCGCCGGCCCTATAAGGTTGACGCCACCGTTGACGCTCCGCTCCGACTTTGACTCTCGACGCGGCCAGGAAGGAAGCGAGGAAGGAAGAAAGGAAGGAGCGTGGCGATGGCAAGCGGAGCGACCGAGCAGGCGGCGCTGGCGTCTCCGCACCGGCGACCGGCCGTGACCTTCTCGGACGCGACGGTGGCGGCCGCGCCGGCGCGGAGACACGAGTACGTGCGCCAAGTGTCGAGTCGCTTCCAGACGCACGTCGAGAAGGCGATGCAGCGACGCGTGCAGCGGCCGAGCTGGCGCAGCCGCGTGTTCAACTCGGGGCACGACAAGCACGAGATCGCGCACCAGGAGGAGGGCACGGCCAAGTCCGTCGAGGTGTTCAAGGGCGAGGCCAAGGACATTTTGCACGGCATCTTCCTCGTGCTGCTGCTGCGCTTCCTCGTCGGCCTGGCCGTCGTGCTCGGCGCCGTGGGCGGCGCCGCGGTGCTCGTCCTGGCCATCAAGGACCCGAGCGTGCCCGTCATGAGCTACGTAGTCTTCTGGTCCGCGGCGTGACCGCCTCGCTCCGGGATAAGAAGCGGCCGTATTTATTCCGCCAGCAGCTCTGTTAGCTCTCCGTCGTTCTTAAATATGAGGTCATCGTGCCCTGCCGTGTACTCCGACCTTGACGATCGGTCTTCCGCCGCCGCCGCGCCAATGTTCGCGACGCTAGGCCTCCAAAAATCCGCGCGCAAGGTCCATCACGAGCGGGTGCGACGGCAGCAGGTAGTGCGGGGCGACGACGAGCTTTCCACAGCAACGAGAGGCGACGCGTCAGTCCGCTAGACGCGTGAGCACCTCGCTAACGATGCGCTACTGTCTATGGACACGTACCTGGTGGCGGAACTCGCCGGGCAGCGTCGTCTCATCGACCGTGATCAGACCGTCGTTCGGGTAGTTGCGCTGATTGAACGGGTTCAGGCTCAGCGTCCCGGACACCACCAGTGGGTAGCAGCGCCAAGGGAGCTTCCCTAGGCGCGCGTCGAGTTCCTCGCGCGTGAAGCTCGCGAGCTCGTCAGCTGCGACGCCTCCCCAGCCAGCGACGCCGACGCTGCCCTTCATGGTCTTGTAGTACTGCATCCTGCCAATGAAAGAGTGATTGACCGGACGGCTCAGACATTGTGCGATGCCAGAGTTGGGGGCGAGGCCAGGGCACGGCGCACCCGCGATTGGGCGGCCCCAGCATCACGACTTTGGACCGCGTCTGGTTCCAATCGACGCGGTGGAAGGCCTCCTAAGGAATGAATACGGTGAGCAACAGCGCGTGCAGCATTATCGCCTTGACGCTCCCTCACCCGCAGCACTAGCGACCCGTAGCCGTGGGTGACGAAGTTCACCGCGTCGTCCGTCGTGTGCGGCTTGAGGCCGCGCAGCAGCTCGGCGAGCTCTAGTTCGCAAGGAAACGCCGCGTCAGTCGAGCGCGGGGGGCGCGTGAGCAATGACAAAGAGGCGCGCGTACGCTCGCCCGACGTCGCCAGGTCCTGCGCGTCCAGCCAGCATCGACACAAGGTTAGCTGGTCGCGAAGTGCGATATACTGCATGGGACGGATCGCCTCACCTGGCTGCGGGGGTGGAAGCGGAAGCCCTGGACGTCCAGCCCGCGCGCGAGGCGCAGAAAGCTCTCGAGGGGCCGAAGGGGAAGAGCGCCACCGTACAAGTCGTGGACAGTCACGAGCACGCCGTGCGCGACCACCGCCCCGCGTCGGTCGAGCACGGCGGACGCCATCGATTGAAGCAATCCAGAGGATTGGGCCACACAATGCAAATACCAGAACTAAATCGACATCATTTCGATAAATCAACTTCATTTGACCAATTACGGTGCTATTGCCCATGTATCCATACCGACATTATTTAGTTTTAAGCCTGTGGTTGGTTTGAAATTTTATCCCTATCCCTATACTGTCAGCAAGTGCAAGGTATTCAATATTGTGCGCACTTCATGTAATTTACAATATCCTATTGTAAATCATGAGTTCAAATGTATGCTGTTAGGAAGGATGTGTGACACTGCACTCACTTCAAGTTGACAAACTTGGCGATCTTCTAGCAGTGCCAACCGTATTGAATCTCTACTCTCCATCAGCATCAATATCGTTGTCAGAACCGATCTCCCCCACGGTTGCGTCAGTCAGATGAAGTGCCTCGAGAGCAATGGCCGTCTCGGTCACCCGCTCGCGAATTGCTTCCGTCTCGTCCGAAAGAATGAGCGATTTCGTGTACCCATTCACCACCACTGACTCTGGTAGATCGTTCCACGCACGCGCACCACGTCTCCCCGCGTTGGGGGACGCAGCTTAAAGGGCTCGCCCTCCTTGCGTCGCTGTAGCTGCTCTCTGATTGACTCCACCCAATAGAGCCGCAGACGGTTCTTGAACGGCCTCATCCAGGAAACATCTGCCGGTTAGCAGACCGAGGTCGAGCCCGGAGGCACTTTCTGCAGGTGCATGTTGATACGCTCCCCTTACGCAACGACATCGGGCGTCCAGTGCCCGCTGAAATCGTCAAGCAGGAGCATCACCGTTTCCTCTGGGCGCTCGCGCCCGAGAAAGTGCTCACGAAGAAACTCGACGGAGAGCATGGCGTTCCACCACGCCGTCTTGTTCCCGTAGATGTCCATGCCTGTCTCCTTCTGGAGCTCCTCGATCTCGCGCCACATCTTGACACCAAAGCCGTTGCGCAGCGCCAGATTCTCTAGAGCCGTGTTCTCGTTGGTCGACGGTTGGCGTGGAAGACCGGCGACGGGGGGTACTTCTTGCCAGTCGAGTCCGCCATGAGCATTGCTGTGACTCTTTCCTTGTCCTTGCCCCCGCCTCTCACCCAAATAGTACGCTCCCCTTTCGCATTGATAGTGCGCTTGGGGAGATACTAAAAAAATTCTGCCGTTTGATCGGCATTGAGTAGAGTCGTAATGCCGATGCTCTCCATCGTCGCCTGGACCTTCATGGCGAACGCCTCGGCGACCAGGCGCGCGTCCTCCGGACTCTGCTGACCTTGGCGGGTCTTTGAGCGAAGTGAGAGCCTGTGACGCGACATGAACAGCTTCCGCCACGTGCTGCTCGCGGAGAACCTGTCAATATTGTGGCGACTGGCCGTTTCGATGGCCTCCAGGCGCAGCATGGTGGTCGTAATGGGCACTCCCTCTTTGCGTATATCGTTCACCCACCTAGCCAAACGATACCGTACGATAGAATGTCAGTGAACCAGTGATGCAACGCAACCACAGCAGTGCAGTACGTACTTGACTATCTCCGCCTCGGCCACAGACGTTAGCGTCGTGGCGACGCCCGTACTGCGGTTCTTTTGCTTCTTAGCGCCGGCTACGGTGGCGCTACCGGCTTCCAGGGACTCGCGGGTGCGTCGCCAGCGTCTGATGACGTTCTTCCTGCCCTCGTGAGCCTCCTTCGCGAGCCTCGGGTAGAAGTGCGAGACGGTCGCGTCCATGTTGCTGCCCTCCAAGAAATCGAGGACACGGAGCTTGTGCTCGTTTGACCATCCGCCGCGCAGGTTCTTCTTCTCCTTGCGCCCCGGCCCGCCAAGGCTGTTCCTCCCCTTCGCCATGACGCCACTGGTTCCGAAATGCACCGTAATTTACGACAGGAGTTCACTCGGGCTTATAACAAAAAAATCATATGGCAGGTTGTCCGATGTGATTGGCGATATTTGTGTACGGGCTTATAACTAGACGGGCTTATAACTAAATAATGTCGGTAGTATGTATCGTTCATGCATCAATCCATAGCATCACGTCTCCGACCGACGCTGCGACTCCGACCAGCATCCGACGTATCGGAAAATTTTATATCGCACCAGATTGTGGAGGTTTCGTAAAAAAACTTCCTCTCACATGATTGGCTCGTTGATAGGTGGCACA
>JAADXX010000874.1:0-11226 GCA_023338025.1 Phytopythium oedochilum
AGGCGCGAAGGCTCGTGACGGCGCGGATGTGCTTGTCAGGAAGGCGAGCGGCATTTTGTCGAAAGAGCAGATGCGCACGAGCAAGTGGAACGAGTGGTACGTGAAGATGAACGTCCTAGCGTACGCCGACTTCCTTCGGGCGTTCGAGGACACACGGCAGCGTCCTGGAGCGCGCAAAGACGCCGAGCAGGAGGCTAGAGCGGTGGCGCATCCGGGCGTCAACTTGAGCGGGTCTCCGGCGTACTTGCATGACTTCGTCCGCAATATCCAAGACGTCGATCGAGTCTTGCTGCATCTACTGGCGGCGACTGCGACCGCAAACCTGCCGGTCGAGACGTCAAACCAGTTCTCTTTCGGCACCGCGTCCCAGTCTGCAATGTCGAGAGCGGAGCAGAGCAAGGAGAGCTCGCACCCAGTGTTCAACATCATCGGCAAGCTGTCGACGGTGTTGTGGCATCGCTGGTTTTACGTGGAGCTGTTCGAACTCCTTTGCGTTGTCAAGACTGGAGTCTGCATGGACCTGTTCTATCGGAGCGACGAGCATGCTGACGCGACGAGGTCGACCTCTCTCCATCGGCCGCGAATCATTCAGCCTTCGCGGAAGTTCCCGATTTCGCACACCGGAAATGTCTACAGCGGAAGCTTCGGTATCGGGATGGACAAGCTGAGGGACTCGCTGCTCGCCGTGATGCTCAAGTGGTCGTCTCAGCGCCTGTCGCGTGACTTGTTCCTGAGGTTTATCCCGTCGCAGTTGAGCTCGGAACGGACCCCGACTGGGAAGGGTAAGATTGGGTCGTCACCATCGACGATCGCGGGCGGGCGTCGGCTCACTCGTCCTGATTTCATGCCGCTGATTCCTTAGGGACTTACCACGGTCGCCCCAGACAAATGTCCGACCTTTTCCAGCGAGTGCGCCGACAAGGTTCATGTCTGGGAGTGGGACCTAGCGCAGGCGCAGGCCACTTAGACCTCCAGGTACAACCAAGAAAGTCTGTACGTTCGCAATGCACCTTGGCTGGCAGGAGGACACTCGAGCTCGTTGGGTCCGGCTCGTGCATGTCAACGTCGCCGTGAATCCCCTGGCCCTAGACCCATAGCGCCATGGACTCAGAGATTGCGAGCGAGTGACGCTCGCCTGCATCGATGAAGCGAATGTTCTCGCGCCGAATCCCATCGACCGAGCGTGTCATCAACTCATCCCAGTTGTCGCGATGCCCTGCGACAACGCCAGCTGAGATTTAGTGCGTGGCCGGTAGCACATCCACGAGGACAAGAGAAGCGCGATTGCCACACTCACCAAGCTGCCCGTAGGTGCCACAGCCCCAGGACCATACGCACACACCTTCCATCATCTCTGCATACTCGACCGAAACAGCAGATATATTCGTGAGAGAGAATGGTGGTTGGACCTGTTGAAGCGTGCGGTCGTATACCAGTCAGCGCAAGGCTGTGAGGACCGCCCGCGACGACGGCGATGACTTTCTGTAGCTCTCAACGCGGTCAGAAGACGAGCCCTTCGTATACCAAGCACTACCAGGAAGCCTTTCTCTGCCTCGGAAGAAGTTGGCGCGGAATGACTTGAGTCGCGAGGTGTCGTCTCCGTGACCCAGACGCCTAGCCATCGTGTTGTCAGACCACTGCACCATAGCGCATCATATCCAAGCTGGCGTTACCCGTTCGAGCTGAGGCCCCAAGAGTGCACCTGCTGATTGGCCAGGGTCTCTCCTGCAACGGCGATGGAGTGGTCGTTTCCAGCGCAGACGTGGACGATGCTGGGGTCGTTGAGAACGCTGACACGCACCGGAGTGTATCGATCGGATGTATGTCCTAGTGCACCACGAGTCGCCCCACAGTCAGCTAGAACCTACATCATGTTCGTTGTTGGGAACCATAGCGGCGTGCAACCCACCCAAGCCAAGCTTGCCGTGGCTCCCATCGCCAAAGGCAGACACTCCGTCGTGCTCCGTCAGCAAGAGTAAGTGCTGGGAGCCGACACTGATCTCGAGGACGCGCTTCGTGCCAAAGACGTGCAGGACGCGTGGGATCGAGCTCGACGAGGTGTCTCCGTGACCAAGGACGCCAAGATCGCCCATACCCCACGAAAAGACTTTCTAGTACGATCCACAAATGTGAGATTTCCCCAAAGCTGATGCTACCTCGAAGAGACCTTCCCCCTAGAACATGTGGAGGCACTCGTCGAGGCGGACGCTCGCTTCTTGACCCACAGCCCCTCCTGGTTCAGCGAGTCATGAGTTACGCGAGGTTGGAGTAATAATATACCACGCTGAATTATCACCTCGAAGAGACCCACTGTAGTTATGAACAGCAGCTTCTTTCAGATCGAAGCGGCCAGCCATCAAGTCAATCGACCCGCGACGTCCTCTCGACTTCTTCGGTTCAATAGATGCCGGGCGGTCCGCCGGGTTGCTTGTCGGCGCAGCTACAGGGGCAGCACACACGTGTTGATCAAGCGCCTTGTGATTATCCAGCAAACATCATCGGGACTCGAGCGTACCGAGCGCGAACGAGGCGAACCGGCTGGCAGCAACTTGACGCACAGTTCCTTTCGCCGCAGAGATCCCCAGATCCGCCCTTGTGAAGATTGCAATTGCAGTTTGAGCAGCGGTTGTGGGGTCAGAAGACACGCCAGCGTTCGGTCACCAGCACGAGGAGGACGCATACCGTGATCCAGAGCGCTCAACCTGTCGATCGACGTGGTCAAGCGCATCCTGCACTTGCTCTCGTGCGGCAAGTACAAGCTGTTGGCCAAGCAGCTTGAGGTTCGATGTGCGACTCGCTGGTCGATCTGCGCTTACCGCTGCGCCGCCTTGTTGACGAGCGTCTGCTTGTTGCATGCGTTGCCTCTCCCCATGGCGAACTCTGGTGACAAGTGGCAGTCGACGAGCGGCGTCTGGTTGGTGTCGAGTCGCACGCCGGGGATGTGGATGCGAGCGGGGCTGTGCAGCGGCTGCTTGCGTAGCGACCAAGGATTTGCTGCGTTCGGATACCTGGCGCTAGCGATTGGTGGCGTTGAGCTCGAAGGCGAAAAGGATACGTCCTCTCTCTCCTTCAGCCCGACGGAATGAGACCTCGAGGTCGCAGGAGGCAGAGGTGCTGGCTTGAGCGTGTGCGAGGTCGCCAGGTAGGCGTTCTCCTAGCGATGCATGATGTGCTGCATGCGGTCGGCGAGGCGCTAGTTCTGCTGATAGATGAGCAGCTGGTTCTCGCGCTCGATCTGCAGGCGCTTAGCGTTCGTGGCCAGGTGCGGGTGCTTGGCCGGCGCACTGCTGTCGAGGTAGACGCGCGAGGGTAGTAGCGACGTCGGCAGCACCGTCTCGAGCTTCTGGTGGTGGATCGAGTGCTGCCGCGCCACCTCGCGCTCATAGCAGAGGCGGTTGTCGAACGCCAGCTTCCTGTTCATGGTCGCGTGCGCCAGGGTACTTGAGGAGTGGCCAGAGTGGCGGTGGCCAGAGTGGCGGTGGTCAGTCGACCGCAATCCCCTCGCGGGGTCTTCAGACCCGTCTAAAGTTAGCAACAGGCATCCCCATTCAGCTATCCCATCTGAGAAGACCAACGCGTCACTCGCGCACAGTCAGCGACAGGCTCGAGACGAGAAAATAGACGATCCGGGGGCCGACGCTCCGGCATGACGCCATCGGCGTCACCAAGGATGTGCACCCGAATCAGCTCCGAGTCAAAGGTTGTGGGCGATGCCAACGACCACTAAGCTGCAGTGACGCCTCGGTCTGCGGCAAAGCCGTATCGCCCCTTCCTCAGTGCTGCCATGTCGCGGTCCAGTGGAAATCGTGTGATAAAAGAACACGTTGAAGTCTCACCGTGCACAAGGCGGTAGCTGATTGGTGGATTTACATCAAATTATGTTCTAAATAGCGGCTTTACGCGTCCGTCGGCGCGTCACGAGTGGCGCTCAGTGACGTCGCACACCGACGGGCTCCTCTCCGTGTCACCTCGGCAGTAGCGCCAATTTCCTGTCGCCGCCGCCACCGCCGCCGCCGCCGCCGCCGCCGCCGCCGCCGCCGTTGACACGCCTTCGGCGGTTCCCCAGCGCCTCCCAGCGCCTCTCCGCCCGCGTTCCGACCCCTGCGGACGCCATGAGCGTGCTGCTGCGCGGCGCGACGGCCGAGCTGCTGCTGGCGGCCGCCGTGACCGCCCACATTTACTACTGCCCGTTCGCCGAGGTCGAGGAGAGCTTTAACCTGCAGGCGACGCACGACCTGCTCGTGCTCGGCCCGCGCCGGGTGCGCGAGTTCGACCACCTCGAGTTCCCGGGCGTCGTGCCGCGCACCTTCCTCGGCTCGCTCGCCGTCGCAGCGCTCTCGAGCCCGCTCGCCTGGACACTGCGGACCGCCGGCGCGCACAAGATCGCGCTGCAGTACGCCGTGCGCTGAGTGCTCGGCATGGTCGCCGTCTTGGGGCTCGTCTTCCTCAGCTGGAGCTTCGGCGCGCGCTCCGGACGGGTGCACCTTCTCTCGGACACTGCCATCGGCGGACGAGTGCTGACAGCTCGTTGACGGCAGGACGCGGGCAAGTTCTTTCTGCTCATCTGCGCCAGCCAGTTCCACCTCATGTTCTACGCCGGCCGCACGCTCCCCAACACCTACGCACTCGTAAGTGGGTGCGCCGCATCGTCCAGCGCGTCGGTGCTAACTCGTGGCACCCGTAGGTTCTCGTGCTTTTCGCGCTCTGCTACTGGCTGCAAGTACGTTGTTCTCGTAGCACCACGCTTGATCCAGAGGGGGGAAGCTGATACTGTCTTGTTGACCGCGACAGGGCAAGTGGCAGCGCACGATCACGCTCTTCTCCTCCACGACTATCGTCTTCCGCGGCGACACGGCCGTGTTGTTTGCGCTGGTGCTGCTCTCCATGCTGGTTGTTAGCCGCGTGCCGCTGCTCAAGGTCATCTGGTGGGGACTCAGCACGTCGGTCATGTCGCTCGCGCTCACCGTTACGCTCGACTCGTACTTCTGGCGAGTGCGACGTGCGATGCAGTGGTTGGCCATTCGAGGGAGCTGACTCAGCAGATCAACTCTCTGTTCGTATTCACGACCCAGTTCGCGCGACTGACGCTACCGATGTGGGTTGGCCCCGGCGTCTTTCGCACTCAACTGAGCCAGCTGATCGAAGGCCAGACGCTCACCTACGCGCTTCGCCACCTCAAGCTGATGTTCGTTGTTGGCTTCGTTCGCGGTGACCAGTTGATCATCTACTTCTGCTCGACCAACTTCGGCGATTTGAGCAAGCGAATCAAGACTCTCCGAGAGACACTCGAGTGATCTGATGCTTCGACCTAACGCGGTGTGTCTGGTCGCTCATGAGATCAACCATGAGCGAGCTCGAACAACTGAGCACTGCAGTGTTCAACAAGAAGCGCAAGTCCTTCGAGCTGCCAGTGCCACGTGAGTAATCCAAGGAGGTGTTCTCCGTCATCGTCGTGAAAGCTCAACGAGAGAACTTCCAAGGGTACCCGGTCGACGAGCTGGCCTCTGGCTTGAAGCCTCACATCCTTGAAGCTCTGACTCAAGCTCACACTCGCCCGATCTGCTAGGCGGTGATCGATTGCCACGTCAAAAGCGTCGAGGCGACTGGTGGGTTCGAGTACGCGAAGCCATCTCAGCGACAAACACCATGCTCCGACTTCCAGTACCAGCGCCTGAGTGAGGTGATGTACCACCTGATGCATCTCAACCGTGCGTTGGAGAGTAAGGATAGCGCGATCGAAGTGGAGAGGATGATTCGTGATGGAGTGACGAGGCGGTCCAGCTGCCCGACGACATGCTTGCGAAGGCGGAGGAGGTGGAGCGCGAGTTTACTCCATGAAGCACACGTTATCAACACTCTCGCACACCTCGCCACTCTGATCGCTACGCAAAGAATGCCGCCTCCTCATCATACTTGGCCTTATACTTGACGGACGTCACGGCCTCGTGCAACGTCGCTCCTCCCAACGATCTCACCAACTCGCCCACCACATTCTCAGCTCCCACCTCAGCACGATTGTTCATGAACTCGCGAATGGTATCGCGCATCTCATCCACGTCAATACAGCCATCTTGGTCGTCATAGCACGCCCACCACCCATCCGCACGAAGCACAGTGTTGTCCTTGACACAAGACACCAGTTTAGCACTTCAATCTCTTGATTGCAGGTGAACATGGACTACCTACCTCGCCACGCTCCTTTCGTTTACGATCCACAACCGTGCGAAGGTGTTCCGTGAGTTCTCTCTTCACAGAGTCAGGAGAGGCTGTGACGACCCGCTTGCCGACAGCGACGACTGGACTGTTCTGGTTCCTGAGGGTGCTGTCGATACGTTCGCGAGGTCCCTCGATGGAATGGAAGGCAACAAGAGTACGTTCGTTGTCTTGAACGCGCTTATTCTTGTAGACGATCTGGATACCGTACTCGTCGAGAGTAGAGCGGTTGTCAACAAGGAATTGTTGTACGCGTTGAAGTCTTGGAGAGTTCTTCGCCCGCAGTTCATCGAGAGCCATTACTCCGAATCGACCCACCGAATGAAAGGCAGTGAGAGCTAAGCCCACACGATCGTTGGCATCATCAGCTCGCTTGTTGGCATCGTCCGCGCGCTTTCTCTCTTCGGCAAGGAGTCGGTCAGCACGCTCCCTCTCTTCGGCAAGGAGTTGGTCTGCGCGCGTCCTCTCTTCAGCTGTAAGCTTCCTCTCCTCGGCGACAAGCGTGTCGGTGCGCTTCCTCTCCTCGGCAAGCAGCTCTTCTACGCGCTTCTTCTCCGCAGCTAGTTCGGCGATGCGTTCATCGGCCCGCTTTCTCTCATCATCGGCACGCGTCTTCTCTTCGTCAGCGCGCTTCTTCTCTTCGTCAGCGCGCTTCTTCTCTTCAGCGACAAGGTCAGACTGCTTTCTTCTGGGCATGGTTGAGCTGGAAGAAGTTCCAAGTGTGAGTGACTGAAGGCCACATTCGTGCGCGTCAGATTGCAAAAGGCGGGAATCTTGAAGAGTGACATGTCACTACTTATGATTGTTCTCTCAGCGGTAAGCTGAGAGCTGATGGTTCTGGGGTGGAATCGTACCGTAGGGTACATTTGCTGATTTATTGAAGTTCCATAAGTAAGCGACTACTTGTGTCCACTATGTGTGTTTAAAACATGCGCACCAGTTTGTACTTGATTTTAGTATATAGACGCTTTTTTCCTCAACATACATCGAAAAATTTGTATGAGCCGATACCTACTTTTTATTTACGGGGCAAAATTCTCAGGATTATCAGGCCTGAGAATTCAAAGTGTGCTAATCGTTTTAGAATGTCCCAAAATTTCGAAAGGCAAGTCATTTTGTGACACTTTCAAAGGAACAAAGCCGATTATCAGCCTGAGAACCCGCGGCGACTTTTGTCGTTTATTGTTTTATACACATTGGGTGCGGAATAAACTAGATTGCTCCGCTTGGCCTGGGTGTAGACTAGCAGGCTGAACACCGTATTTCTGTCGAATTACCGGTAATGCTGTTTATCGTGTTGTTGAAATCAATTCTAGGCTGTGGTGTTTGATTTAGTGTTCAATTCATGTGTTTCGGGAGAAGATGTGTACTCATAGTGTGTCTGGTCTATATTTGAGGTCGTTTCTTTTGACTAGGCTACATGGTGCAAGTTTGTATACCAAGCGAACTGTCCCATCGAGTGCTCGAGATCGAAAAAGCATCAGACAAGCACTTGCAGATCGGCGGTGCCATCTCCGCCTCCACAGGTGAGCAGTATGCATGAACGGACTACGATTTGAGCTCAAGCACTGACTCACACACGTGCGCGTTTGTCGCCCTGACAGAGTGATGCAGGCAAACGGAAGCGCTCGGTCCTCAGCGCATTTATCGCGAGAGGAACGCGACTTTCGGGCGCGTTCAGAAGCACAATGTCGTCGCCGAGCGCGCGAACGAGAGGATCGCGAGCTTTTAGAGCGCAGCGGGCAGGCCCAGACACAGCCAGCGATGGGTGCGGGGCCAGGCCGAGTCGACATTTGCGCGTGGCCGCCAGCGACAACAGTTCCTCCCTCAACTGTTTGGCGCTCGGCGGTGGATCCTGTTCTACGCTCTTCGACCGCAGCTTTGGAAGCTGAAGCGCCAAGCGTGCCTCCGCCTTCGCCGATCGATGATCCGGTGGGCGATGGCAGAGTTAGAAGAACTTCTCCTTGCGTCGGACCTTGTTGAAGGTCTTGGGGGCGTCGACGTACCGCACGAGGAGCGGGTGCAGTGCGGGCTGTCCAAGCTGACCGCCGTTTTAGAGCAAGGGCGAGCGCTAATGAGCACGGTCAGCGACGCATAGTACAAGGTGAGACGGCTCAAGTTTGCGCGTTCGCGTCGTAGCAGTAACCGAATGAAGACTTTACATTCGAATGCATCTGTGATAGTCTTGGTATTAACCTACACAAGAAGCCATGAGAGTGTTACACGGACTCACTTTCACTCCCGATGTCGCCGAACCACTGCCGTTCGGATTCCACCAAGCTATCTGTGCCAGCGACCTCGTGCACGGCAAAAACATGAGACCCTACCGAGTCGCTCTCGCTGTCAAGAGGGTCGAGATCTTCCCACGTTGAAATACTCGACGCCTGCGATCGACGAGAAGCAGCTCTGGCCGGCGAGGTTTGGCTGTCGGTTGCTCTGCTTTCGAGAACAGCCGGTCCTACCGCGCTCAGATTTAAATAGCGCGATAGAGGCTTGGAGGCTTCTCTGCGGCTTGCTAGCGGTCGGTTGCTTACGGCGGTCATCGGCGAGCAAGTCGTCTCATTTGCTAGGACAGCTTGGATTCGTCGTTGTTGCAATGAAAGGTTGGGTACTGTCTGTCTTGTTGTTCGTCCGCACTTGTGAGCTCTCGGTAGAGCCACCAACGAATCAGCAGCGCCGACCATCGACTGCGACACTTGCCCCGAAGGATGACCAATCGAAGAGCCGCGCGACCGACTCGAGGTTGACGACGGTGGGCTGCTTGTTGTTGGTCTGCAGTTCTGCATCAACGAACGCAATGTGCGGTCCCGAAGCGCGTCCATATGTGTGGTGATAAAGCTATCTACCAGCAGGTCATTGAGCCAACGCACGAAATCCGACGAGGCCGGAACTGGAGACACCCGCAGGAAAATGTCTTCGTTTTGCTGTGCGCCACCAACTTCAGCATGTCGAACACTTTGGTCATCTTCACTTGAATTGGTCTTGGCCGGCGGGCTTGCTGCACCGTCGACTGCAACTCTTGGTAGCTCGTCGTCTAGCAGTATGTCTCCGAGGCCCAAAACCTGCCGCACAACTTCGGAGTATCGCGAGCGCACAGTTCGCGCGTACTCAGGGCTCCACGTTGACTGCTCGTCTCGTGGCCGACACTGCGTTACTCGAATCAGGCGCGCATCGTACGGACGAAACCATGCCCGTTGACCGCGTGAACATCTGCGGCGAGGCATCTCCT
Organism: Phytopythium oedochilum; assembly: GCA_023338025.1. NCBI lineage: Eukaryota > Oomycota > Peronosporomycetes > Pythiales > Pythiaceae > Phytopythium > Phytopythium oedochilum. The sequence goes on from JAADXX010000874.1 coordinate 9,443, forward strand.
TCGCTGTTCGCAAATCCTGCAATGAAGACGGTGTCACACAATCTTCAGAGCCGACACGAGCGTAATGAAAGTCCAAAGTACCCCTGTCGCAACTGCTTGCACGAAAAGCAAACGCTCGCGACAGCATCGACCTCGTTGAAGTAGCGGAGCCGCGAGGCGACGGTCGGTCGGCTGTGCCGGCGGCGAGCCTGGCCGTTGGCTTGGGACGGAGGTGTTTCGCGAGCGACAAGCGTTGTGACTCACACACTGTATGACACATGCAACACGCCAGTGGTCTGCCGCGGCGCGGTTGTTGTCTGTCGGTGCCACCGAGCACGCATCAGTCGGTTGCGGTCGGCGCTGCTATTCAGGGAGAGGGTGGTAACGGAGTGGACAAAGTTGTTTCATGCGCGGGTCCGGTAGCCTTCGGTTGTCACTATTTGTGTGGCGATTTTTTTCATTCGTCAAATTTCCAGCAAGCTCAGAGAACGAGGTGTGCGAGTAAGCCATCCTCAACCCTCCGGTTTTTGGGCCGCGGTGCGCGGTGAACAAGGTTGGATGGTCGACGGACAATCGACGACGCGTGCGTTACTCCGCGAGGTCGGAATTCTAGACTTAACCCCGCAATCTTCTGTCGCATGGAAGCTCAAAGCGAGGATCGTGAGCCGGTCGCTGACACGCTCGATGCGTGAGTCTGGACAGCAATCATTCAGCGTTACTCTCGTCGACGCGAACAGAGATGAGATCCGAGCGGTCGCGTACAACGACGCGGTCGACAGGTTCGCTAAGTTGCTCGCGCCCGGGAAGGTCTGCTGGTTCGAGAACTGCGTGCTGCGAACGAGCAAGCGCACAGTATCGACGACAGCACACCGCTACGAAATTGCGATTGACATTGACGCGGACATCATGGAAACCGAGGACGACACGCGCATCCCACAAACAAGCTACCACTTCGTGCGACTATCAGAGCTCGCAACAGCATCGGTCGGGACGTTTGTCGACATTCTCGCTGTCATCATCGATGTCGGAGCGATTGAGCAGATCAGTGGCCGCGATGGGACCGCATACACGAAGCGCAACGTGACCTTGGCAAATGACGAGGACCTTCACGTCGAGTGCGCTCGGGGCGATATCGCGCAGCAGCAGTTGACAGCACTGACCAACAAAGTCGTTCCATCAAGAACTGCCGTGTGACTTCATTCAAAGGGCGCGCGCTCGCGTCGATCGTGACCACAACGATCGACGAGGACCCGATCGTACCTGAGGCAATCAAGCTGAGCAGTTGGCTTTCTCAAGTCAGCTCATGCAAGACCATGAGTGTGAGTTTGTTCGGAAATCGCTTCACAGAGCTCGGAAGCGTGCGCGGATTGGCAAACGGCAGTCTCGTGGATGTGCTCGGCGTGGTCGATCGGGTTGGGAATCTCGTGACAATGACGACGCGAGAGGGAAAGCCGTGTTCGCGACGTATCGTTTACCTCGTCGACAGCAAGGGTGGAGCCGTTCCGTGTGTCGTGTGGAACCAACAAACTCAAGGAGACTGTCTGAGCTGGGTCAGGAAAGCACTCGCTCTTAAAGGCGGGCGAATCAAGGATGGAAACGGCCGCTCAATCTCGTGTATCCCGATCTCGTTCCTCATGCTGGACCCTCCTTTCGAGACTGCAAATAATCTAGTGAGTTGGTACGCTCGGCGACGCGACAGTGCTGCTACGGACCACGAGGACACCGCTAACCCAAGCGAGGACGATGAAGAGAAGGCGGACCCCGAGATGCGCTCCTGCCGTCTTTCTTCGAGCAGCTACTCCAGC
>JAADXX010000875.1:0-11215 GCA_023338025.1 Phytopythium oedochilum
AGATTGGAGATCTGCGCCTGTGATCGGCGCTCACCCTGAGATCGGCGCTCGCCATGAGATCGGGGATCTGCATGTGATCGTCCAACGCCGACACTCGCCCGTTACTCTGGTCCCGCGAATGTCGCACGGTCGCCAGGCGCCAGGCGCCGTGTCGCTCTTCACGGGATTTCTTGAGGGCTCTTATACCATAGCGGCTTTTGTCGGAACCCAGCCAGAGCTGAAGGGTCTCAACGGAGTGTTGACGAAGCTGCTGTTCGCACACGTGAGTGCTGGTGGATCCCGAAGAGTCGCACCGCTTCGTCATGATCGAGACAGCGAGCTCGAGTCAGTGCGTCACGACCGTTCGGCTGCAGCGGCGCAGCACCGTCGACAACCAGGTAAGGTCTGATGTCATCAGGATCCTTAGGGAACGGAAAGATACCGCTCAGCGCTGCATGAGGGCAGAGTGCGAAGTGTCGGGACCGGATGGATGTGTGCCGTCTAAACAATCTCACTTCCTCTTCTACCAAGCCGAACTCAAGTGTCTCCTACTCCTCGAGCTTCTCCAAGACTCTCGCTCCAACAGCTTTCATTCACCACGACTCAGATTGCGCTTTGCTAACACATGAGCTCTTACCACACGCACATTCAAATCATAGGCCACTGCTGTGATAGTGTGATGATATGAGTGAGAATCTTTTGGTTCTCCAGGGCGACCATCGCTCATGCAAGTGTAGCGTACTCAATACATCAATCTAACGTCCCAGGAGGGATTTCCTCCTGGGAAAGTGGCACCGTCCCAAGAAGAGGGACAGATCACTAAACTGGTGCCAGCTCCGCCTAAAAGAAACCTGAATAGGGTGGACTCTGTAGGGTTAAGACACTGCCTATAGCGATGTGGACCACTCCAACCCTGGAGGATCGAGGTAGGTTGACACAGACCTGTATAGCGAAAAACTATATATTATGTATAGGAGGTTTTCCTACGGGAAGATCGCAGACCAATAAACTTCCGCTTTTGCCGCCTCGGACCGACTCCCTCGAGCGACGCGTGTTCTACCTCAGACCCAGAGCCTTTGAGAAACCTACGCGGGGAAGTTTTCCAGAGTCACCCCCAGCTTAGCTCCTTTCGACGGTACGTGCAGACGCCCGCTTGTGCATCTTGTTGATTCCGTTTCGAGTCGTTATCTGGGGCCGGCGGTTGTGTGCGCCTGGTCCCAGTGTACGTGCCTCTTCCCTATTGCGAGGGTTTGATTGATTTCGGAGGTGCTGGAAGCAAGTGGCTCGTAGCTCCCCACCCGCGATTCGTACGGTCTAGCAGAGCCGTATGAGTAGGGTTACATCTGCCGATTGCCCCCTTCAGGAGATATCCTGGGAGGAGGGCACCTGCATTTTTTTTAACGTTTGTGTTGTTTGTTGTTTGCTTTTAGGCGGCGTGCTCCCAGGTTCCTCCACCCCCTGGCACCAAGACCGTTTATACCTCCCGATAAAGGGCCTCCCGGGTAAGATAACGGCCCGAGGTACTGCCCCTGGGAAGACGCTGCGAGTGATTCAATCCTCGCGCTCTCTCCAAACATCCGCCGCATCATCACAGTACCCCGTTACCTTGGTACACCGTATCCCCGTTGCGGGCACACATCTTTCTGTCTTTCACCTTATCACACGTTTGGATTCCCGAGTGAGCCTGAGAGCTGCTGCTGCGGCTATGCGTGATTGCTCACGCGGGCGCCATGGGGCACCGCTGTGAGCAAGCGATGTAGAGGGTGATGTCTAGCGAGTTCAGGCGGACGACTCTCACCGAGGATGTGAGGGCCTTCGTTCGTGGATGTCTGCACTACATGACGATCGGCGGCCAGTTGGTTCCACGATCCTTCGGAGAGGCGCTGAACGTGTCCTAGCCGAACGAGGTGCCGCACTTCGACTTCCTCGTCCTCCCGGAAAGCGGAAAGGGTACGAAGTAGGTTTTGGTTCTCAAGAACGATATGAGTGGATTCGTTGAGCAGGTGAGCATCACACGGCCACAGTTGACGAGGCGTGCCACGCTCTTCTCGACTGGCCCAAACGGTGCAGCAGTGGATGTCCGACCGCACTTCCAGAAAGAGATGATGGATCAGCTGCGCAGGTACCTTAGGGGCGCGCATCGCTTCACAACGGCATATTACTCGTGAGCGAACAGGAGTGCCGAGGTGGCGAATCGACTGCTGCTGCACTGCCTGCACGCGTTTCTGAGTGAATTTAAGCTTGCCATTTCGAATTGGTCGAGCGTCCAACCTGTAGTGCAGTCAGTCCTTAACCATGCGCTGTCCGACCGCCTGGGCGGGGCCGCTCCAGTAACCGCCTTCACGGCGCTTCTCACGAAGATGCCACCGAACATGACGCCGCATCCTGAGACGCAGGAGGAAACCGACATAAAACCGGTATAAGTGAGCTGTACGATAAGCAAAGGCAGTACATACGCGCCGTGCGGGACGCTTTGCAGCAGATGCACGCGGAAATAAACGCAACCACAACAGAAAAACTCTAACAAGACTACTACCGTTACGCAAACAATGCCGGCATGGCGATGGCCAACTTCGAGGTCAGCAATTTTGTGCTCGTGGCCTAGGTCGTATCCCGAGTAAAAAAGCTGGCTGGATAATGGAAGGTGCCGAAGAAAGTAGTGAGCGCGCTGGTGGACTACGTTTACGAAGTTCAAGCCCTTCCGGCTCCGTATGCAACCACCACCCACCAAGCGTTGTGGCTCCGAGTTTACGCTGAGTCTGCGCATGAGATCACCAAGGATATGGTGGCTCACGCACTCCACGCCGACGGTGGGTAACGAGAAACGCACCTGGTGCGCTGACTAATCGGCACCGACAGCCATAGCTAAAAGCTGCTGGTCGAGTGGGTCGGGCTGGACCCAATAGAAGCCTTGTGGGAGCAGGTGACGATCACCAACGAGGATGTACCGGCCTAATCAAATTGTTTGAGGCGAAGCACAAGGACGACACCTCCGCGCAGGCCATGAAAGCCGCCCTGGCGAAGCCGAAGCTGGAGAATGACAGGAAGAAGAGGGACAATGGTCTGCTGAGCGTTGCGGGCGCGAGCATCTGGTTCAACACCAGCGCGTCGAACTCGATGATATGAGTGGGTGCATCGTGGGACTACATTGTGGATGCGGGTTCCCCGGGCATTGTGGATACATACGAGTTGGTAAGGGCATCTATACAAAGCCCTCTTGCATCAGCACTGGAGGGTACTGGCGCCGTAGCGACCGCGAGCTATCACAATGCATTTAGTTCGGATTTTCTTCCTTTAAACAAAGGGGAGCGTGGACATCCGGACGCAGATCTAAGAACCAGAAGTCATTAACAACCTGTGCGAAGTCCGGGGACTATGGCGTGGATTCACCGCCTTCAAGTAACTGTTTAGAAGATAATACACAGCGTTGCAAATCAGACGAGACAGCCTTCTTCTCATTTCAGGGGAGGCTCATCATCCGAGCTCCCTAATTGACAGCGGATATACGAGAGGCAAAAACTAATCGGGGCGTACGCGTCCGCGGACTGGAGTCACGTGCGGCGAGCCGGTAACAAGACGGTCCACCAACTGGCGAGCATCGCGATGGATGCTAAGGCGACAGACAGAGTTGCTTCAAATAGCTACAACAGAGCAGGAGACGGCGGGTAAAGGCTCTACTATAATAGAAGCAAACAACAGCTTCTCAACGAGTCAAGTTTTACAGCTTGAAGTACGTATGTGGGATGCGGGATTGGCGCTTCATAATCATCATAATCATCCCTGCGTTTGTACGGCTTTTCAGCAGTGTTGATGCCGAGTACACCGAATTTGATTGGTCAAACAGATTGTGCTTGGTGCGGTAAAAGGTAATCCGAGGGACGTGATTGGCTCAATAGGCTTTACATTATTTTCTAGCCAATCATAATGCTCGGACCAAAATGCGTTATCCGACCGCTGACTTTTCGCTACCATGACTCGAGTTGAGTCACGTCACTCGCAGCTTCTTGGTTCCAATTGCATTTGGTCTGCTTTTGCTGCCAGTCCATTCTCCAAAACGCAAGCGATCGCACAAGCCTCTCCCCCGCTCCCCCGACACGCCCGCCACCTCCGACAACTATGTCGACCAGCTCCAAGCGCGTCTTCCTCGTCACCGGATCCAACGCCGGACTCGGATTCAAGGCCAGTCTTGACCTCGCCCACCAACCCAATGCCCACGTAATCATGACTGGACGAAGCCTCGAGCGCGTCAACGCGGCGGCCGAACGAGTCCGCTCCGCCGTCGCTGAGTCCGAGTCCAAGCCTTCGAGCACCGTCGAGACGGCGCTGCTCGACCTGTCGAGCCTCGAGTCGGTGCGCAAGTTCTGCGCCTCCATCCAAGCGCGTACGCCGGCGTTGTCGGGGCTGACGATCTTGTGCAACGCCGGTCTGAGCTCCCCCGAGAAGACGCTGACGGTGGATGGGTTCGAGTCGACGTTTGCTGTGAACTACTTGGGTCATTTCTTGTTGGTCACGTCGCTGCTGTCGATCACGAAGCGCATCGTGGTCGTCTCCTCCGAGGTGCACGATCCGGCCCAGGATGAAACGCTTCCTCCTCCGAATGTGTCGGATCTGCGCCAGCTGTCGCGCGGGTACGAGCCGTACAACGCTGGTGAGGCGTACTCGACGAGCAAGCTGTGCAACCTGCTCTTCATGACGGAGCTCCTCCGTCGTCACCCGACTGGGCCGGAGACCATTGCTTACGCACCTGGATTCACGCCAGACACGGAGCTATTCCGTAACGAGAACTTCGATCTTGATAAGATGATTCCAATTTGGAAGGAGGCAGGCATGACGGTGAGCTCGACCAAGGTATCGGGTGCGTTCATGGCGCAACTCTGCTCGGAGCCGGACTGGAGCGCGCGCGGATGGACCAGTGGCATGTTCTTTGTCGTCGACCACCTGTTCCACACGTCGGAGCAAGCGAAGGACCCGAAGCTTGCCAAGGAGCTGTGGGAGGTCTCGGAGGAGTTGTCGTAGGCGGACGCCCGTAAGCGAAGACGGTCAACACGCAGCCTGGAGGGCGACAATAGTGCTGCTCTTCAGCAATGAGGGAATGGCGAGTTGTGGCTGCGCACGAACAAGTAGCTAGCAAGTTGCTGTTTACATTTGAGCAGACGGAATGTAGTTGACGCTGGCATCTTCGCTCGTAACAAACGATCTGATCGGCTGAGCGAAGCGGCTTTACAAAATGACACCGTGACAAGCTCTTCGCGTGGCTGCGTTCGCGTAAGCACCCGGCGGTATGGCGCACGTTTGGATACTTCCGCGCCTTGTAGTCATAGTCTATGAACTCTCGGGCTGTGGCTACTGGTGACTATCGCGAGGCAGCCGCCTAAAGCGCGGCGCCTGATACTGGTCGCGCAAGCTGGCGTGCTTCGTTGCCTCGTGGTTGCTCTTGTTAGAGCTGGCGGCGTCCAAGGGACGAGGGTGTAAATAAACGCCACGACTGCCTCGGTAAGTTTAGATGCCCTTGTTGGCTTCACTTGAAGCTCACGTTCGTATTTATGTGGACCACAAAGTAAGTTGCTGGTCACTCCTTTATTCGATATTTTTCTTGTACTTGATGGAAGTATAGTCAGTTCCAACGATCGATCAGCACCGCCACGCCTGCAGTGCCAGTGCAGCACCGGACGACGCGTGGACGCCTCCATGGCGGTCGTCTGGAGCGCGGTCGCCTCTGTGACGACTGCGGTAACGGCCGGCCTGGTCCTCGTGATGGCCGCGCTGTTGTGCGTCTGGCGGTCCCGCCCAGAGCGGTGCAGCCGCCTCCCCGCCAATGCCGCCGAGCGCCTCATTGATTCAAGCGCGCAGGCTCATGCGGGTCCTGTTCGAAGAATCCCTCGCGCATCGAGCCTGGGAATCGTCGAGAAGCCGGCTAAGGCTCTGCTCGTGGGGAAACACACGCTAGAACGGTGCCGAGCGGTGCTGGATCATCACGAGCGTAGCATGGCTCGAGTGGCACGAGCCTACGCTCCTCCTCTTCTTGGAGTCGAGACGATCGTCAAGCTACCGACAGAAACGCGGCTGCTCCGGTTGCTGGAGTTTTCAACAGGCATTTTCGAGGCTGTGCATGACAACGACGCGTTGACTGGCGGTGAGCAGCGCTTGATGCAGATCGCGGGGCTGCCGGCGCTTGCTGGCGCGTTCATCAGCGTCAACCGTACTCTGGACGCGCTGGACAACTCGGCATGGCGGGACAAGTGGGCTGATCTACTCGACCAAGAGATATCAAGCGCGACTACGTTCCTCCGGCGGACACTGGATCGGTCTGTCGCTGCAGTCCGTAGCAAGACGGACGCCCAGAACCTACCGATCATCATGGCGCTTCTCCTCGCGCTACGGGATCCAGACAGCGCCGCAGTCGACATGTTCCCGAACATACTCGCGTTGGTCCAAAGGGCGTTTACCCTCGTCAAGACGCAAGAAGCTGGCGATTTATATCCCGTCTCGCTGCCAGTGTGGTTCGACCCATTCCTTCTGCTTCGGAGGAAGACCGAGCACGACTACGCCGGGAAGAACCCGCGGGACGCCTGGTGCCTCGGCTTCACCGACGTTGACGTTACGTTCCTCAGCGACGACTCGAGCGCCAGTACCGAGCAGTGTCTCCGCCAGTGCACGCTCTGGAATGGACTGCGCCACCCGAACGTGCTGGCACTCGAGTCTGCGTCATTCGTCGGCATTCCACGCATCGTGCATGCTCGAGGAACCACTTTGGATGCGTTCCTTCGCCCGAGCCCCAGCGTCAGCTTTATGTATTTGAAGTGGGCCAGACAGCGACAAGAGCTCACATGGACGCGTCTGCACGAGGCCGCGCTCGGGCTTCAGTACCTCCACAGCCGCGACGTCGTCTTCACTGCGCTGACAATCCAGGATTTGTTTGTCGTGGAAATGCCTAGGCGACGAGAGTACGACTCTGTCGCGCGCAAGTGCCAGATTAGCTGCGCCAACGTCGTGTCATTGCGCTGGCCCCAAGACGCAGTCCCGGAGTTCAAAGGAGACCCAAAGTGGCTAGCACCTGAGCGTCTGATGGGCGAGCCAGTGTCGCTTGCAGCCGACGTGTTCTCATTCGGGCTGTGCATCCTCCAAGCTGTAACGGGCACGGCGGACCATCCGGGTTTTGATCCAGACGGATTGGTTGTCGGTGTCGACAACGCAGACCCTTCAACTCCAAGCAGTAGCGATGGCTCAAGTGCGGCGGCAGCAAAGGAACAACACGCGCGCGACCTGGTGCGCAAAATGTGCGCACAAGACCCAACGAAGCGCGTGTCGATCGAACACGTCGTCAGCCAATTGGAGCGCCTCGCAAAGTCCGAGCGCGGTGGGGAGAATCCGTACGCTTCCACAGCGGAGGGGAACGCGCCATCACGAGTGACGATTCCCTCGCTGATGCTGCGCAACGGGCTTCGGTTTGTGGATGCCGTAGCGCTAGCGAGAGCGACCAGCGACCAAGGGGAGAATCATCACTTGGCCCCCGACTTGATACTCCTGTCCCGCGGGATCTTGGACCGAGTCGATGGCATCGTTCGCAGCATCGGGTACAGGCAAATCACGTCTGACGCTGGTGAGCTGCTCGCGGACGTTGTCAGTCGACTCAACGCGTTGCTACAGCCGGTTTCGATGGTCTCGAGCGTTTCTTCGTCCGCGACGTTGTCCCTCTCGTCCTCGGGGTCGGCTTATCAGGCGTCTGTGGTCGCGAGGCGCAACGTGCTGGACATCTTCCGGTCTCTCCATCGGCAGCTCAGCCGCGCGATTGCTGCGGTTGAAGGGCTCGATCAAGACTCTGGGCAAAACGCATGGCGACTGATGCCCAACATGAACATGGGGGACCCGACCGACGTTGACGAGCTCGTGAAGAACTTGGTACCGGGGCGTCCAGTTGGGAAGGACTCCTGCGGTATCGTACCGGCGCAAGGAGTCGCGGACGCGGAGGAGCAGCTTGTAATCCTTCAGTTCGAGCTCCATCACCACGCGTCAAGCTACACCGCGAGCGTGCTGGCGGAGATACACGCCACGATCGAACAACTCGAACAGCGCGTAGGCTCGCAGCCACTGCCGCCTTGGTTCCTGCCAGCCTACGAGGTCGAATTTGACGACCTCGACGCCTTCGCGGCTGGTGCGTTCGGGTCCGTGTCCCGCGGCACGTGGCTCGACGCGAGTGTCGTCGTCAAGAAGGTGTTTGCGTCCGGCGACGGGCAGGGCAGTGACGACAAGGCGGCCCGAGACGTTTTCGAGCGGGAGGCGAGCATCTGGAGCTCCCTCAAGCACAAGAACGTCGTCCAGCTCTACGGCGCGTGCCACCTGCGCGGCCAGCGGATCTTTGTGTGCGAATTTGCGCCGCTGGGCACGCTCGACGCGTATCTCCGCCGCCACCGGTTGGCTCGGGGCAGCGCTGACAAAGGGGCCAACGTGTGGCAGCTGCTCTATGGCGTCGCATGCGGGCTCGAGTACCTGCACAGCCGCGGGATCGCGCACGGAGACCTCAAGTGCAACAACGTGCTGATCGCGGGGGATGAAACGCCCAAGTTGACGGACTTTGGGCTGAGCGAGGCGGGCCAACGCGGTCTGTCCATCGATCCCGAAGCGGACAGCAAGGCGCCTGGGGCCGTCGGCGCATACCGCTGGAAGGCGCCGGAGGTCCTTCGTGGAGAGGCCGGCACATCCTGCCAAGCCGACGTGTACTCGTTCGGCATGCTGATCGTGGAGGCCGTGACAGGTGACGTCCCATGGGGCCGCAGCTTGCCAGACGCAGCGGTCAAGTTCCACGTGGCGAACGGCCAGCTGCCGTCTCGTCCTCGCCGACGCGCGCTGGCTGTTCGGAGCGGAATCGACGCCGGCGTATTCGAGGACGAAGCGACAGGAGAGTCCTTCGATGACGACCAGTGGGCTCTAGTGCTGGAGCTCTGCGCCTTTGAGGCGTCCAAGCGGCTGCCACTACACGACGCCAGCGCACGACTCTTGCAGTTCGCTCTGCAACGAGCACACAAGTGATGTACGACGAGATGGAAGGAGACAGACGACTCTCATGGCTGAAATGGAGCCTAGAGCTCCCAAGGGGAGTCGCATTCCATGTCAATCAGTGCACTCACGCGATATCCGATACGATGCCGTCTCGATTGGACGGCCTAAAGGCTGGCGCGCGAGTGCGGCGCGTCGTAGTCGACGAACGGACCCTGCGAGATCGGCGAGTCCGGGTGGTGGTTCTGCGAGCTCAACTTGAGGTGATCCCAGTTGACGGTCGCCTTGAGCGCCGGCACCGTGTACAGGTCGCGCAGGTACTCGACGATGTTGGCGTGCTTGGTCAGGCGCTCGTGGTTCTCCTTGGTCAGGCTCACGTCGATGCGAATGAGCGTGTGGAAGAGCCGCACGTCCGCCTCCGTGATGCTGTCGCCCACGAGGTAGCGCTTGGTCGCCAGGACCTCGTTCAGCTTCACAAGGACGGCGCCGACGCGCTCCTCGGCCGCCTTCTTGGACTCCTCGTCCTTGGCGAACAGCACGCCGTAGTTGCTGGCACTGACGTCGTTGACGATGCCGTCGTTGACCGCGTTCAGCTCCTGCTCGAGCGCGGCGGGGACGAGGTCCACGTCCGACGGCACGAGCTCGCGGAAGCCAGAGTTGAGCGTGCGCAGGATGTCGGCCGACTCGTTCGAGACGATCGTCTGCTTCTTCTTGTCCCACAGGACCGGCACCGTGAAGCGGCGCGGCTCCTTGTCCACCAGCTCGTACAGGTCGCGCACGAACTTGACGTGGTTCACCGTGTCCGGGACGGTGTCGGCCGTCGAGAAGGTCTTGCCGCTGACCGACGTGATGGTGGACTCCGTCGCCGGGTCCACGAACGTCCAGCCAAGGTGCGAGTCCTCCGGGTCGTTCGGCTTGGTCTTCTGGTAGATCGGGTGCGCCACCGAGAGACCGATGACGTCCTGCAGGCCCTTGAGGTTGCGCGCCGACAGCGCGCGGCACGCGAACGGGCACGAGTACGTCACGTACAGGTGGTAGCGGCCCGCCTCGGCCGGGAACTCGGCGTCAGGGCTCGGCTCGATGTACGAGCGGTACGGAGCGGGAGCGGCGGCAGCGGCGGCCATGGCGGAGCTGAGCTGGCGGACGGGCGAGCGGCGCGGAGCAGGAGAATTGAGGAATGAGCGAGCTAGCAGCATTTTGCCGAGTGGCGGCAGATTTTGTGCGAGATTCGTAAATTACGAGAATGATTATGTTTTGTTATGATTATGTGCTTACTTGAATCAATTAGAGTATACTTTATTTAAGCTGAATACGTTGTGGTACGATTGCGTCAACATCGATATAATTTTCCTTAACCCTGGTGCATAACCGGTCCTATTTTGTGGATTTGACTGTGAATGCATCCATTTATCAGTAGAAGATGGAATTTTTACATGTTTATAAAACCGTCGAGATACTGAACGCCACTTCCGACGAAATACCCTTGAAAGATTCTCATTTATGATATCAAAACACGGTATTTTATTTTTAACGTGGTGTTTGACATCCTTCAACCAGTTGCATCGTCACGTTTGTCGCTGACCAATTGCCGACGCCTCCGATCGTGACGTGTCGTTAAGCGGCGCTGCCGACTTGGCGCGCGTGCTGACAGTCCATGACCGCCCTTCGCTTCGCTTCGCTGCCTACGCGCGGCCATGCGGCGCTTCGTAGTCGACGGACGGGCCCGAGAGAATGGGGCCGAGCGGGTTGTGGTTGATCAGATTGAGGCGCAGGTGGTCCCAGTCGACCGACTTCCTGAACGCCGGGCGCTGGTACAAGTCGCGAAGGTACTGCAGCAGCCATGGCACGGCGTTAGACATCGTTGACACCGCTAGGAACGACACACGAACGCACCCCGACGACGTTCGGGAAGTCGTTGAGCGTTGGCTGGTTGCCAGTGCTCAGCTGGGCCACGTCGACGCGGACCAGCAGGTGGAAGAGCCGCACGTCGGCCTCCGTGACGTCGTCGGCAGCTCCGACGACGAACCGGTGCGCCGCGAGCAGCTTCTCGAGCTTGGCGATGGCCGGGAACACGTTCGACAGTCCATCCTGAGTCTCTTGCGCCGAGTGCGCGAACGCGGCCTTGAAGTACGGCCGGCTGACCTCCAAAACGATCCCGTTGTTGGCCTCCTCGACCTGCTGCTCGATCGCGGCCGGGAACAGGTCGATCGCGTTGGACGCGGGCACCAACTCGCGGAAGCCG
>JAADXX010000876.1:0-11156 GCA_023338025.1 Phytopythium oedochilum
CTCTGAGGCTAGTGCTGTGCAAAATCATCTATGCCGAGTGACGGCGGAGGCAGCGGCGGCGGCGGCGGCAGCGCTTGTGTCGACGGCTGCCAGTATTTGTCCTCACTGATGCTCATCAGCCATTTGATCGTATTAATGTTCTGTTTGAGCGTCTTGAGCCGTTCTTTCCGGAATAGCAACGGCAGCGGGAAGCAGCGAAGGTGGTCGATCGAGCGCACACGAGACAGTGCTACGTACAAATGCTCAAACCGCCTCGCTGGCGCACACGGAGCCCCTTCTAGGAGTAGTAGCACGCGCCTCAATGTTAGCCCTTGGGCTTTCCACACTGTCATGATGGTCGCCATCTCAACAGCATGCTGCTCATACCGAATGACGAGTTTGGTGCCGTCGACTTCGTTTTCGAGCGTGACTTTGTATTTGCTCTCCTTGGACTGCACCAACCCAACCGGAACGATGAAGGCTCCGCGCTCTGGCGGCCCGACTGGGTCGGCAGCGTCGCACGACGTCACGCTGCCCGACAAGTTCGCTTCGAGCGGCCAGTCATCTCCACCGCGGGCATTCATGTTACTGTCCAAGAGCAGAACGTTGATATAGTCCGGAGGGAACGGAATCTCGACCCTCGACTCCTTCCTTCGCGCGGCAGCCGCTAGCAGGCGACCCACTTCTTGAGTCTTCGCATCGTCATCCCAAGCAAGCGAGTGAAACTTGCAGTTCGTTCCGTTCCCGACTCCCCACAACAAATTTCCGTTCGCGTTATCGAGGATCTGGGCGGGAGCGTCTGGCACGAAGTACGCAAACAAATTCGGGCGAAGCGTCTCGTCGTACAGCAATTCGCTCAGCGCAGGGTTCAACTCGTCCTTTGTCCGTTTTTTTTTCACTTGATCGCTATCGACCCTCGGCACTTTGCGAACCATGCTGCAGCACACGCTGTGACCACTGCCTTGTCCATGTTGCTCGTCACCAGTACCCGCATTTCGTCGCGCCACATCGGATCGTTTTTGACGTCATCGACAGAAATTGGTCTCGTAATGCTGGCCACGACATTTTCGCTCAGCGGTTCGTACCCGCGCAAGCGGCCCTTTTGCCAGCGAGGTTCGGTCGGGGCCGTAGAAGGCAGTGTCCGACATGATGTCAAGTTTGCTTGTTGCTGAGCACAGTCGCAAGCTCTCAACTGCTCTGTGAGTGAGGACACATGGAGGCGCCGAAAAAGATCGCGAGCTTTTACGAGCTTCTCGTTTTTGCTGTCACTCGTCGTCGTTGCAGCGTACATCGCTTTGCACAGCGATGTCTCGCTCACAACTTCGAGCTGCAGGAAGCCACCGACGAACAGAATCGATTTGACTCCGAAGGGCTTGCTAGGGTCGTACAGCGCGCGGAGCCGCTCATCCATCAGCACCTCCAACTCTGCGCCAAGCATCGACACCTCATCGCAGACGATCAAGCCGACGTATGTGTGAAACACTTGGTGCATGCTCGCCAACATTCCCGGCGACACTCCGCGAGTAAACCCGCCGCACACACGAAACGCCGAGTGAAACGTCATTCCGTGCAACAGCTGACTGGCCCCCGCGCTAGTGGGGCACAGGTTGACCACATCAAGCCCGCGTGCGTTCATTTCCGCTTCGATGCGCCGAAGCACAAAGGTTTTTCCGGTGCCACCGCCGCCGTGCATCATCGTAAGCGTTTGGTGAGACGGGCCGTTCTCGTCGAGGCTGCCAATGACGTAGTTTAGCACGTCAAACTGCTCTTGAGTCACACATGTCGGAGAAATGAAGGGTGTTGCCTTAGGTTTGACTGGCGCGTCGCGTCGTGGGTCAGAGCTCGACGATTCGCTCGATCTGGCGTCGACTGCGCATTCGTCGTGCAGCGCCGTTGGGGCTAGCGTCTGGAAAGCCTTTGCGATGCTGGAAAAGCTGCACGGACGTGCCGACTCGGGCTCCGTTGCGCTGGACGCCGTCTGAAATAGACGTTCCTGCGTGTAAATATATTGTCCAGCGTCGAATTGACGACTAGCGCCACGCTGTGACTCATCCGGTCGACTGCAGGGGTCGACACATCTCACAATGGACAAAAACGCCTGTCGCAGTGATTCGGTTGGTGTCTCTGCTCCGTAACTCACTCCAAAAGTCTACGTTTCTGTTTCACCAAGCATGATTGACTCGCTCGTTCTCGGAGCTCCGGAACCCGGCCTTGAGAATGTTTCGCATGTGCCAGCATCGCTGCTTCCACACCAAATCGGCGCCACTGTGGTCGAATCGCGCCATGAACGATCGCAACCCGCCCTCATCGAGCTCGAATTGCGGCCGACCGGAGTCCAGGGACCACGGAGTGAATGTCGCCAGCAAATACGCGGCCAGCGCCTGCATTTTCGGCTCGTTGTTCTGCGCGGCGCGGTAAGTCGGAGCCGGTGCGCCGCCCAACACCGGAGTGAGAAATTTGGCAAGGATGAAGCCCTGGAAGTCTCAAAAGAGGGGGTGGCTCGCGCCCAAATCGAATCCTTGCCTCTTCTTTCGCCCTCGTCGATGTGGATCCGCAGCGCATACCGCCGCCCGAGGTCGAATATCGACAATGCACTCGAATTCGACGGGCGAGAACGCAGCAAAGTGCGGCCCTCAGTTCGCGTACGATTCAGCCTGGCTTAGAAACACGACCTTGCCGTTCGCGTTGAACAATCTGGCACCTCCTCGCGCCCGACCGTCACCGCTTTGCTCATTGCTTGCTGCTATGTACACGCACTCGTCGAGCAGCGCGTTCACGTCAACGAAGCCGCGATCCTCCTCTGCATCCTGCCCAGTATCGCCGCGATCTCCACAACTCGAATCAGACGTTCCTGAGGGCCGTGATGCGTCCGTGTCCGAGTCTGACGCTGCTCGCCCATCGTTGAGATACCGAACAAAAGCGTGCGGAAATACGTACCAAAACGTTTCCGACGAAACGAAAGAGCGGTGGCCGAGCAACGCGAATACCATCAGGGTGTGCGACCACTCGTTACCCCCGGCGAACCCGTTCACTGCTTTGGTAGCTAGGCACTTGCCTTGCCGAAGACTCGTATCTCTGTCGTCGGCGCGACTACCGTGCTTGTTTAGCTGCGTCAACGCGCTCAGCATGATTGCAGTCGCGTTCTTGAGGCCGCCTGCCTCTTTTGTCATGTACTTGTTCTGGTACTCCTCGATGGCGTGCGACGCGTCTTCGCACGTGATCACGCTTGAGTTCGTGTGGCTACCTGTTAGGCCCGCTAGTGTCAAATTCGTCTTGACCACCATTTTGTCGCGCTCCGGCCGATGGAGCTCCCACACGACGGGGCCGTGAAGGTGCGGGGCCAGCAGCTCGCCATTTTCAACGCTATACCCTCCGTCCAGCGCGTCGACCACGTCAGCCATCACTTCGTCGGAGACGAGCAACCCGCGCTGCCCACGATTTAAGCCGCTTGCTGCTTCTTCACGCACGTGCAGTGGACACGTCGGGCCTTCGTGCACGCCGGCCGGCCCGGCCGAGCCGGCACATGAACTTGCCTCGCTTTCCTTTCGTACATGTATGCGAGTGAACGTGCAGATTCGTCGTCAGCAAGGTCTGCTAAACCGCTCGCTCGAACGCGTACTCCCCCTCTCGGTGGACACTTGGCAGCGTGGCCTCACACGCGCGGAGAGGCTGGTCACGAGCCGTTTCTCCCGCGCGCTGGCTTCGTGCTATTTTGTGGACCTCTGGGAACAGCGTGGAGCAGTTTACTCGATCGAGCCATTCCTAAGCTCGGCCGCGCAGCTCCGCGTGGCAGATGACTCGCCGCAGCATCGACGGAGACCACGCCGTTCCGTACGCCTTAACATGCGCGTGCAGCCGCCCGTTCTGTTTGGTTTCCACGGCCGCGTTGAACGCGGCTACCCGTGAGTACGCACCGTGCTCTCTTTGGAGGTAGTTTCGCGAGACGCGAGTTGCTTCGCCGCTCATGCACCGCAAGACATCGCGCTGCAACGTCAGAAACCGAAATTCGAAGACGCGCGCCAAGCGCCGAAACCTCGTTGGCAATCTCGAGGCGAGTGCGGGCGGAGTCCCGAATGTCCTTCGGCAGGTCTCGCCACTCGCATCCACCTCCAGCAGAGACAGAGCCTGGCACATTCCACTCTCTGCGCTTTCGCATCTGGGCGATCCGATGCAGGAACGGGTCATCATGCTCCGGCGGCGCGACGGTCAGCCAGACCAGGGCCGGGCCCTACTTGCCACTCATCGCAGCGACCTGCGGCTGGCTCTGCGACCGCTCGAAGGGCGAGAGCGGGACGGGCCCCCGACGATGGAGACCATTCGCAGCAGCCGCGCGTTCAAGAGCCTCGCAGCCGCCGAGTCAGGGTGGTCGACCGCAGACCGCAGCGCCAGACGGAACGCCTCCGTGCTCGGCAGCGCGCCGAACGTTGCCAACGCCTTCCCATGCGACGTCCCCGCCTTCACCGCAGATCGGGCCGCCACGTGCCGCTGCATCTGGTTGAACAGGACCGTCATGAAGGCAACGATGCTCTCGAACCGACCGTCATAATAAAGCATCAAGTGCCTGATGAACTCTTTGGGGGCGTAGCCAGTCGGCATACAATCGCCTCCTCGCATAAACAGCGTAGGGAACGCGCCAGCTAGCAGCGCTCCGTTTTCGTCCCACTCGCACAGCGGTCGTTTCTCGCGCGCGACAGCTACGACAGCATCGCCTCGACTGGTTCTGTCGGGCCCCGCCTCGAACGGTTGCTGCTTTCTCCGCAGCGCGGCGTCCGCCGCGTCTACGAACGCGTTTCCGGCAGCGCCTCCACTCTCCACGCGGTTGGGTTGGAGCACCGCGCTCCTCTCGCTTACAATACACTCATCTCAGTCCCGATCGCTGCGGCACTGCACGTCACTGTCGAAACGGTCGCCCATCATGGCCTCGCGCATCTGCTTGACGGCTTCGGAGTTCTCGATTACGACACCCTCCTCAATCTGCCTTTGCATCGCGGCGAGCTGCGCTAACCGCTCGGTGCTCACGTCGACTCTGATCTCGTTTCGAAGATAGTAGTCGTACGTCTGAGCAAGCACGCCTAGCCACTTGCACACGCTTTCCGATCCGACGCTGTACACTTTCCGGAAACGCCGCTTTTGCGCGCGCCACTGCTCGCTCGAGCCGACAAACGTGACACGGAAGCTGTGGTCCACGTTTGGAAGCACACGGGAGCACTGCACCGGTCCGTCGGTCGGAAAGCAAATCACGTGCCCCGACGCGTGCTGGCTTGAAAGCGACACCTCCAGACCAAACCGCCGAACCGGTGCAACGCAGCCCAGCTCGATATCGTTCAGCTCAGGGAGAAGGCCTCGGCGGCCGTAGTCGTGGCCACTGGCAATGCTGTCCGCGTTCGACCGCGGGTCGGCGGCGCAGTTGCCGCACAGAGTGATGTCGTCCGGGTCGTGGACCAGGTCTGGGTTGAGGTAGTACAACTCGGCCTGGTCCGACATCCAGACTTGCACGTGATTCTCCAGAACCGACTGCGCGATGTGTCCATACCGCTCAGCAGTCTCTGTCGCTGTCGCGCGAAAGCTCTCCGGGAGCTCGCACACCGAGACGTGATGGATCGCGTCTTGAGCACCGCACAGCAGCTCGCAACAGGATGCACAATATCGAATCTCCGACCGGCTCGGGTCGTTCTGCGCGTTTGACTCTTGGCACCGCGCGGTCTCCTCGACGCCCGGCGGAGAGTCAAGCGCGCTTCGTAGCCGCTCGAGGACGTCCGTGCTGTCCGCGCGGTCGCGCGCTAAGTGCTCATTGTTGTAGACGCGCGCGTCGGGGTCAGTCGCACAACAATGGTAGTACAGGAGAGCTAGATCGGGGTTGGCGGTGTAGTTCCCGCTCAGCAGCGTCACCGTCGCGCTATCTATTCGTCCGATCGACGACACCCTCTCGATCAGACTCCGCAGTCGGTCGCCGTCCGACTCGCCGCTCAGAGACGATCGCTGTCGCTTTCGAGCCGCGAGCGGCGGCTGACGTGGCGTTGCATCGCCGTCCTGCATGTCGTGTTCTCCCAACCTCGGGCGTCCTCGCCGTCGAGCCGGCCTTCGAGTCGTGCGCGCCACGCTGCTCGTATTTGCCGACATGGCCAAGCTGCAGACGTCTCGCGCGTGATCAAGGCGCTGGTGGGTTGAAATCGCACGAATTCCCGCTCGAATCATTCGCAATATACATTCCTCTCTATTTGCCGCATCGACGTAGACCGCACCAGTTCTAACAGCACACTCAATCACCGTGCTAGTGAACCAATCCGGAACATGAACGTTAGCGCACGCAGCCTCTCGCGCGACCCACAATGCAATCGACACCGACAATCCGCCTGCAGTAACCATCGGCGTACTCAGCTGTACCAGCAACAGCAACAACAGCCGCTGCTTTAAACATGGCAGCGCGCAGCATTAGTTGTCTGCGAATAAGTCACTGCGTAAACCTCGCGGTTGACGTACCTCACTGCTTCAAATCGCTCCAACAGCTGCGGCGTTGGCACAGCGAACCAACGGTCCGAAGCCCGGGGCCCTGCCGCTTCACACCGCAACGCCCCGAACCCCCCACAGCGTTCTTGTCGGGCCAATCCAGGCCGCTCTATAGCGCGCCGCGCAATCCGTTCTGCACCGCACCGCGCACTGACAAACACTGCACCGCGCCTCACTGCGCCACACTGCGCCACACTGCACCGCACTGCACCGCACTACACCACACTGCACCGCACCGCACTGCACCGCACCGCGCAGCTCGCGCTCGCTTCTGATGCTCCAATTCAAAAATGAGCCTGCTCCCTCCGCGCTAACTCCGTGAATGGCTGTTTCAACGGCTTGTGTCCAGCGAGTGAAGCTCGTTCCCAACGGCTGACCTATACAAATATCAAGACATTACCACCGCTTTGTCAGCGGCACGACTTATTTCACCGCCGTGTCCACGTTGACGTTCAGTACTGTAGGTTCGTGCCATACAAACGACGAGTAAAAGCCACAGCCGTTCATTGATACTGTACAACAGTGATTGATACAAATGCTAGTATAATACGTCTCCTTTTTCTTTCCTTTTGGGACAGACATGCCAGCAGTCAGCCATACACAGGCAGGCAGGCAGGTAGGTAGGTAGGCAGGCAGGCTGGCATGGTCGCAATGCATACACGCTAGTGGCTGGCGGCCGGCGCCGCTAGCCGTCTGACACACATGCAGGAAGACAGCAGCGATGCGCTGGCACGCACCACACAGATAGGAAGGTAGGATGTAGCAGTGCCCCCAAGTTGACACAGAAGAAGAAGAAGAAGAAAAAAGAAAAAAAAGAGAGACGGCGCGATCACGTCACAGAAAACGCTCGCGTTTGCTTTTCGTACTTAGTAGAGTTGAATCTACCGTACATCGCCACTAAAGTCCGATTTGAGCTACTCTTGCATTCAGTATTGAGCCGTCAAAAGTCCAGATCACTTTCGTGGTCGTAGGGATTTCCGCAAAAAACGCGAGCCAATCACAGCCTTTCGCTCCTCGTCACTTTTTCTTGTTCTCGGCGTTCTGCACCCGGGTCGCAGGCTCAGTATACAAATATGAAGTCTAAATTCTCCGCACTTAATGATTCGTCTGGATTCACTGTCAATAGCGAGCGACTTTTTTTTGATTGGCCGTTAATTCTATTGGCGAATGAAATCGCGGTCATTTATGCGTTTACAACGAGGATCAGGCGAAGTTTGACCAGGGCTTCGCGCACCGTAAAATCGGGCTCAGATCGGAAAGTATACAAATTGCGAATGAGCACGTCTACGTTGCGCTAAGAGCAGCGAATCAGCGCACGAATAGATAACTTACCCCTAGCCTGAATGCATTAAACCCGGTTGGGCTGGTCTGTAGACCAGACCTCTTCGAAGTCTTTTACTCCCAGAAAAATATATATAGAAATGGGTATTGCCTCACCTGTAGAGAGAAATCTCTACAAATGTACGCCCAGAACCGGTGCATGATTCACAAAGATAACCGGCTGGGATATTTGCGTCAGCGTGTCACAATATTTACGACATTTTATGCGTATTACCGTTGCTTTTTCACGAAAAATAATGCAGAGTAATGCACATTTAGCGATTCCCCTATCTATCAATGGCCCGTCGTTGTTTGGTTACCTACACTACTTGACAAAAAGTATACTCAACACTAGTCTAATGAATCTGCATATGCGTATTAATTTGCCATTTTTGGTCCGGGCTGGAGGGGTTAACGACATTCAAACGAAAACTTCATGAAAACTTCGAGGGCGAGTATCGGGCGAGTATCGGGCGAGACCTTCATCGGCGGCCACGAACCGATGGCGCAGACTCTGTGCGCGCTAGGCCATAGCGAGGGACGCCGTGATCCTAGAGACGACTTGACAGGTAAGACGTCGACTATAGGGAGTGTAGATCGCATCTGCATTGATGTGTTAAAGCGCGTCGCTGTTGACCGCGTGCCTCTTGCTGGTTGAGACCTCATGCGTTTTGCCACAATATACCACATACACGAAACTACGTGTTCTGTGTTGGGTCGCCTTGGTAGTACATGAGGCTGCACCACTACCAGTTCACGATGGTGTTGACGAACTAGGTGATGATGCGCCGCTGCGCGAATGTGAACTTCTTGTTGGGCGGCTCCTCCCGCCGGCAGATCTCGACGCGGATGGCACACGGCTCGTCCGCGTCTCCGTCCGCGTAGTAGGCGCTGATCCCCGCGCGGCGGCTGCTGCTTTTGCTGCCCGTGTTGAAGTCGCTCGAGTCGTCGCGGACGTCGATGGAGTTCAAGCTCTCGTCGAACGCGAGGCTCGCGCTGCCGCTGCTCAGGTAGCTGCCGCTGCGAGCCACCGGCGCGGCGGAAGGCGTCGCGAGCGTCGCGTGGATGATGAGGTCGAACGAGTCGGGGCAGAGCAGCATTAGGTGCGTCGCGTCCTGCTCCTCGAACCGGAACTCGCGGATCTGGTCGGCGTAGATGTCGCGCAGCCGCAGGCCGAGCTCCTGCCACGAGGCGCCCTCGACGCGCATGAGCTCGTCCAGCCGCGGGTCGATTGCCTCGAGCGGCGTGCAGATCGACAGGCTGAGGCACTCCTCGAGCTGCTGCGGGCCGACCTCGACGCGGAAGTGGTCCACCGGCAGGCCGAGCGAGTGCGCCACGTCGGCGCCGGGCCCGGTCGAGTCGGCATAGAGCAGGCGCGACCAGAGCAGGTCGCGCTCGTAGTGCTGCGCTGACACGCGGAAGAGCTCCTGCATGAACTGCACGGCCTCGTCGAGCGCGCGCTCGACCGACAGCACGCCGTTGCCGACGCCGCGCTCTTGAACAGGATGAGCTGGATGCAGTCCTTGCGCCTGTTCTTCTCGTGCGCCTGGAGCCCGAAGTCGGCGGCCAGCGACTGCGTCGTGATGACCAGCGAGTAGCCGGCGAACTGCTCGGGCGAGACGGCGAACTGCGCCGGCTGCTTCTGCACGATGGCCGCCGGCCGGTGGAAGAAGCTGCCCGAGGGCGAGTGGCGCACGACGGCGTCCGGCGTGCCGAACTGCATCAGGACCAGCACCTCGTAGCGCGCGCCGTGGCACGCGATGTACCGCAGCAGGATCTTGACGAGGATCGACTCGGTGCAGTTCGAGTGCAGCGGCGTCGGCGGCAGCTCTGCTCCTCCGCGAGCACTAGGCGGCACCTGGGCTGGTTGCGGATGGCCCGCGGTGCTGCTGGTCGCGCCAGAAGTCGAGCGGAACGACGGCACCGAGCGCAGCGAAGCCGCCGCCGCCGCTGTACCGGCCGTCGCGGACACTGAGGCGGTCGACGCGCGCGCTGCGGCTCGGCGCGAGTGCGACGCCACGAGGGCCGACGACGCGTGCGCGACCGAGATGCCCGCGCCACCGCCCAGCGTCGCGTCCGGGAATGCGTTGAGGAAGCAGCGGATGCCCTTGACGATGTTCTGGAACGTCTGCGCGTCCTTGACGCGCTCGCCCGCGTTGCGCTCGCGGAAGTCGCGGAACCACTTGAGCAGGTGCCGCTGGAAGAAGCGCACCGTGGACCCGTAGATGACGGCGCGCGTCTGCAGATGGGACCGCAGCCAGCCCGAGACGGCGCGCACCATGGCGCCGGTGATCGCCTGGCCAGGCCGCGAGCCCTATCCGCGCGAGAGGAAGCTCTGGAAGCCCATGGCGTGCTGCCGCAGGTCCGCCTCGCTCACCACCACCGCGCCAACCTGCACGCCGTGGTGGTCGCACTTGAGCTCCAGCACCAGCAGCGTCGGGGGGGGGGTATGCGCAGTCGTCGCCGTCGCCCTGCGGCCCGGGCTTGGACGACGACGGAGACGCGGTGCTGTCGCCCGAGCCGCGGCCTCCTCGACTGCCGCGAGACCTGTCGTCGGTCGACGGAGCAATCCAAGGGTAGAAGAAGTACTCGGTGAAGCTCTCGCCCTCCACCGCGACCTGGTCGATCGCCAACGACGGCCGCGACGCTCGAGCGTATCCGTCCACGGCCTCGGCAGCAAACTCGGGCACTGCGAACGTCGAGACCGACGCTGACGTCGGCAGCGAGTTGCTCGAGAGCGTGCGCAG
This sequence comes from Phytopythium oedochilum, assembly GCA_023338025.1. Classification (NCBI taxonomy): domain Eukaryota; phylum Oomycota; class Peronosporomycetes; order Pythiales; family Pythiaceae; genus Phytopythium; species Phytopythium oedochilum. Next base: position 10,554 of record JAADXX010000876.1, read on the forward strand.
GTGGTGGAAGCCGAGCGAGCAGAGGTAGTCCGAGTACTCGTCATAGAAGGCGTGGGCGACGTCCATGTGCAGGTGGAGAATGTTCTTGACGATCTGCTGCTTCATCGCGCGGACGGCGTCGCCATCGGCCGCGCACATGCCCAGGACGGTGTTCTCGACGTACATCTTGGCCACGTCGCGGTCGTTGCCCGTGAAGACGAAGTCGCGCTTGTACGACAGCAGGTTGACGAGGTCCATTGACGACTGAAGCGCGTTCATGAGCGACCCCTGCATCCCCTCGCCTGCGTACTCGTCCTCGAGCGTGACCACCTCCCACCGCTCGACGAACGCCACGCGGAACCGCTGGTGCAGAACCACGTGGCCGCTGCGCATGACCTGCTCGACGACGTCCCGCGTCACGGGCTCCTCCATCTCGTCGCTCGCAGGCATGGAGAGCAGCGTCCGGAGCAGGTTCGAGCAGACGAAGCTGGTCGACTGCGCCTCATACTCGAGCCACCGCGTCTGGAACGCGTCGGCGAAGAAGGGGAGCGGCGACCGCTGCTTGGCCGAGTCGCCTTGGCGCTGGAGCTCCGCGAGCCTCCGCTGGTGCTGCCTGGGCGTCAG